>JAOTQR010081720.1:16394-29251 GCA_025774065.1 Solanum ossicruentum | reverse complement strand
TTCATTATTTTGTGCAAAGGTTGAGGCCTCGATTGAGGATGGGCACTGATGCTCTGGTGACCTCAGGTCGATCATGTTTGGATACTGTTGATTATGCACCCTCTTAAGGGTAGATAAGTCACGAAGCCTAAGAGGGCTGTGACAAGTGGACTTGATATGAGGTAGAGTTTAGTGGCATCTATATATGATTTCACATGCCAAGAGACAGGCCTCTGAGGAGAGGTCAGTAGGTTTAGACCAATCAGCACTACCAGGCATTATAGTAGTATTTGAGGGTGGCTATTAGGGCTCCAATACTCCCAGCAGGGTCGGTTCTCTTACTTTGTCAAGCGCAGACAGAGGGAGTGAATCTGCTTCTTCAGGGCCAGTTAGGACATCCTCAGTAGGTAGGTAGGGTTTCAGGATAGCGGTATCGGGGCAGCATGACCATGACTATTGAGACAGGGCTACTCTGGGTTTTTTCGAGTATCGAGCACTAGATTATTGGCACATGGAATGTTTAGAGCAAAGAGTAGCCCATGCCTCCCTACAACCCATCAGTTCAGCTCCTTTACCCAGTGGCAGGGGAAGGGGTTAGGATCATGTTCACTGGGATAATTAAATTTAGAGATCATGAGGACTAATAGGACTATTGATGTCACCCATGCTACACCTTCCTTTTGAGGATACAATGATTGTTGTCAAGATATAGAACTGAAACCAAGGTTAAGGTCAAACCCAAGGGAATATGGTATACTTCGAAGCATTCAATTGCAATTTGGATTTATTAACCAACTTATCTACCCAAAGGGGGGGGGGCATTTTGATAATAACTAGTAAAAGTAATTCTAATCTAAAACAAGTGTTAAACCAATGTAGAGAGGAACCATAGTATTGTGTTCTCTAACTTATTATCACCAGATATTCCAATTCTTTTCTAGTGTGTAGCATGCAGAATAATAAGTTAAGTTCACCAAACCCTTTTGCCTAGGCAAGTGGTGAGTTTCACTACGTGATTTGGTCTATCGCTGCTGTCTAACATTACTAACCCTTACCTATTGTTCTAGTACAACTTCCCCTTGGTCCAATTCGATTAATTAGATGAGAAACATTGATAGAATCCTATTAATTAATGTCTTTTTTTCCTATTTACTATTACCTTGGTCTATTCAGTAACACTAGGTGGGTTCTAGTGTTGGCCAAAATTAGAAAGCACTGAAAACTAAGAGAATTAATTAATATATATGAATTAATTAATGTATATATGCACATTTTTCAGAAATTATGAATTATCCAGTTTTAACTTGTTTGTTCTTCATGGTTCCCACAACCCTAATTGTGGATTTAGCTACTCATGATTAGTGTAAATGGAAGACTTATGATGTTGAATAACATAATTGAGAACTTACACAATTGAATTAAGCACAAGCAAATCCAATTCTTCAATGAGAACCACAAGATTGTAATTAGAAGAAGAAATTAAAGGTCACAAGTGTTTCTCAAACTCTCTAATGTTTTTTTCTACTCTCTCGCTGCTTTCCTAAGAAAAATAGCCTTAAAAAACTATTTATGTGTTTAAAATATAAATCCAAAACAAAATTAGACAACTGCATTGACAGGCTCCATGAGGTGCTCTACGGGCCCTATAGTGATTTATGGCTTGTAGTTGGCCTTTCGTAATCTGTTGCTGCAATTCTAGACTTGACTTCTACTATTTCCCTCTATATCCTGTAAAAGGTTCTACATCCTATAGGAGGTTTCGTTTGATGAAACTTTAGAAAGTCCTCATTCTCTTATCCTTCAGGTACGAGACGGTCTACGGCTCGTAAAGTCTTCTATGGCTTATCTGGATATTCGTAGACCAAACTTCAAAATTATACCCTTCACTAGAATTGCACATGAAACCTCCTCCATGGCCCCTAGAATGCTCTACAACCTATAAAAGGTCTCGTGGATCTTCTAATTCAGCAACTTCTGCATATTTTTTGCAAACGTTGTGCCTACCCTGAAATTTTGCAAAACAAACATAAAAATACATCAAACCTACTAACATCACATTGAGAACACACAAAATGCCAAGTTTTAAGCATCAAAAGTATTGCATTTTAACAACATATCAACTATCAGCAGGGTTCTAGAGGCCCTCTAGGGGCAGTAGAGCCGAGGACAGTGATATTGATCGAGGGAAAGGTCGTCAGGGCTACTTTTATGTTGCAAAAATATGGGTTGAGGTCGAGGCTTCTAAAGAGGGCATCACAGGTATGATTTCTATATGCTAGTAGCCAACTTTAACCTTATTCGATCCATGTTCCACGTTTTCTTATGTGTCTGTGTATGTTGTTTCCCGCATGTGTGTGACTTCAATCCTTTATCCTCTCGGGTGGGTGTATTGACCCCAGTGGGGGATTTTCTTATGGTAGATCGAGTTGGAAAAGTTTGCACAGTTGTTCTTTAGCATTTTGACACTTGGGTTGATTTGACATTACCTGGTATGCTGGATTTTGTCTTAATTTTAGGCATAGATAGGTTGGGGCCACATCATGCTGTATTAGATTATTATGCCAAGATTTTCACCTTAGCAATATTGGGGTTGTCTCCTGTTGTTTGGAAAGGGTCTGTGAGTCGAGTACTGACGGGTATTATATCATATATTCAGGCTTAGAGGTTGATACATGCAGGGTGTTCAACTTATTTAGACCACGTGTGTGATATGTCAGCTAAGACTCCTACTATGGAACCATGCCAGTTATGTATGTGTTTTCTGATGTATTTTTAGCTCAAAATTAAGGCATCACTCATTTTTCTTACATTTAGTACACATTTTTTTCTCTTTTACCATGTATTGCTAACTTTCCCCCTCATTTTGTGTTTCACCCTTTCACCAGCCACCCTCAACTTAGGCTTTTGGCTTGAGTTAAGGTACATATTATCCAAACTCGGAACCAGGGCCACTTTTGGTAGCCACCCTCAACATAGGATTTTTTCCTCAGTTAAGGTGCATAATGTTCAAGGAAGAAGTAGGGCTAATTTTAGGATTTTACAACTAATAAGGCTAGGTCATTTGGGTTTTTACAAAGAAAAGGTACATGTCAGGCTCAAACATTAGGATCCAGGGATATTTTGCACATTTGGTTAGTTATTTAGGCTAAGTGGACTGTTATGAATAATGGCCTAAGATGCTTTCCTAATCCAACTAACCTACAGTCTAAATCAGAGTAACAAGGCAAGTTTTGAATTGAAACACAGTACATACACTTAGCAAATTAAGCTTACACTCACATGGCACTGATTACACTATCAACAGGACTCTCATATCATGCTTTTCATCTCAATTTTATCCTCACTTACAAGAAAAGCACTAGCAACACACTTAAATACACATAGTTGCTATCCAGACTAAGCAATCAAAAATTTAGTGGGTATTATTTTTCACAAAAAGCACAAAAACACATATATGCCAAAGATATCAATACTATATGCTTCCAATACTACCTAAACATCCTAAGCATCCCAGTTCAACATAAAGTAAATATCCATGGGGAAAAAGAACACAGATAAAAAAACCACTAGGATTCAAAAATTAGGATAGTTATATGCCAAGCTACTCAGACTACACTAAGGCCCATAACTACCCACAACCCATCGAAAAAGAGGTACATTATCCTCAATGTAAACATAAATATAAAATGAAGTACCGAGGTCAAAAGGAACATACCTGGGCTCCTAAGCACCAGTCTCTACCTAGGGTTGCCTCCCAAGCAGTGGTTGATTTATTGTCACAACATGACATAGACAACTTGATTACTCAAACTTCCTCAAGTTTCCATGATTCAATAGTTTTTATTTCCTCACATTTTCTAGGTATGACTTGACTCTTTATCCATTTACTTTGAATGTCCCTCCATTTCTTTTCTCCAACTCAATGGCTCCATGGACACAGACACGTGCTATTCTAAAGGGTCCCAACCATCTGGATTTGAGTTTCCCAGGGAACAACTTTACCTTGGAATTTTATAGTAGCACTAAGTCCCCTAGTGTAAACTGGCGATTCTATATTCGGTGATCATGTTACATATTCATCCTTTGTTTGTATAAGGCTGAGCTCTCATACGCCTTCAAACTAAATCATCAAGCTCATTAAGTTGGCTTAACCCAGAGTTTTCCATATCATTCATGTATAGATTCAACTTCTTCAGTGCCCACATCGCCTTATGCTCAAGCTCCACTGGCAAATGACATGATTTCCGAAAGACAAGTTGGTAGGGTGGTATGCCTATAGGGGTACCGAAAGCTGTCTAGCATGCCTATAATGTGTCATCAAGTTTCCACGACCAATCTATCGTATTTGCATTCAAAGTCTTGGATATAATTTGTTTAATTTCCTTATTAGACATCTCCACTTACTCACTTGTCTGATGATGGTAAGGATTTGCCATCCGATGTTTAACCCCATATTTTTCAAGTAGAGCCTTTAATAATCTATTGCAGAAGTGAGAGCTCCATTGCTAGTGAACGTCCGAGAGGTGCCAAAACTTGAGAAGATGTTCCTTTTTAGAAATATTGTGATGCTTTTTCCATCATTGTTGTGAAGAGCAACTACCTCCACCCATTTTTATACGTAATCCATAGTAGCCAAGGTGTACTTGTTTCCATGTGGGCTAGTAAACATATGAATGAGCTCTATTCCCCACACATCAAATAACAAAATCACCATAATGAGGTTTAAAAGGATCTCATGGTTGTGGGAAATCCCACCTTCTCTTTGGCACCTATCACATACTTTGGCATAATCGTGAGCAACTGTTGATGATGTTCGCGCTCCAATAAGAAAGCGGTTGCTATTAGTAATTAACCTAATAGAGGTTAGGGTCGAATCCACAGGGAATAAGGGCTTTGACTTCAAGACTTCACTGTTAATCATTTCTAGTATTTATGACTACAATCTCTAAATGGGGGGAGAGAGGTTTGTGATTCAAAAACAAAATCAAATAAACACTAATTAAAACGCGAGAAAACACTCAATTTTGGGGACAAGTTAGGAATTGTGTTACCTATGGTTTGTTGATTCAATTAACTTAGATAACATAACTACAATTGGTGATTTGCATGCAGGATGGTAACTTAAGTTCTTCCATCCCTCTTGTGAAGATGAAGGTCGAATTTCACCATGGCGCTTGGTCGGTTTACCATGGCATGCCAACTAACCATTACCTATTATCCCAGTCAACCTCCCCTTGATCAGTTTTGGTCGATTAGACGGGAACACATCAATCGAATCCTGTCATCTATTTTCCTTTTCCTATTCGTCATTACTTTGGTCGAGATTGTGATAGTAGGTAGGTTTTGGTGTTGGCCACCACCAAACAACATTAATAATGAAGGGTAATAGACAATACATGCAAAACACCAATCATAGAAATATAAACAACCTAGGTCATCTCAAGCAACTACCCATAGTTCCCACAACTCCAAGTTGTGGGTGCTTAGCTACTCATAGCTAAGGCAAAACACACAAACAGGCAAATAAATGACATAGTTGAGAACTTTATCAATAACAATGAAAGTTGAAGACACCCAAGTTGCCAACCCACAAGTTTTATAGATTTCCAAAGTGATGGCACAAGATTTACAATCGCCAAAATGGGTGTTCAAAGAGAAAACAACAATCTAAAGTGAGAAATATTTTAGAGCCAAATTCTAAATGTCTGATGTGAGGTCCTTCATCCTTATCTCAGGAAACCCCTACTTAAAGTATTTATAGTGTACACAAATAAACCCTAAAAATTATGTAGAAAAGATAGTTGGCAGCTAGTACCTCTCGCAGATATGACTCATAGGGTTACCTACGAGTTGTAATCGGGGTCTCGTATCAGGGTCTTTGCATCTTGGACTCAACTTATATGATCCATTGGTATGAGTTGTTACTTGGGCTATGACTCATATTCTTGTCTCGTAGCCTTGGCTTTTAGCTTTTGGTCCAACATTTCGGCTCTCTGAATCTTTCTAGGATCCCACCTGTATGAGTCGTAGTATGTCATATGACTCGTAGGATGGCCTCATAGGAGTGACCTTCAATTTGCAGATTTCTTAATTTTTGGTCTATATTTCCTGCTATGACACACCCTACGACTCATAGCTTGGGCTACGACTCGTAGATGTGCTCGAACGGCCTGTGCTTCAGCAATATTTGTAACTTTTCTTCAAAGTCATGCCAACCTAATATTTCTGCAATATTAACAAAAAAACACATCAGAACACTAAAAAGTTGCTTTAAGAACTCACATGATCCCTTGTTTTATTTGCCAAAAGTGTTGTATTTTGACAACACATCAACACCCTCAACTTAGAATTGTTGCTTGTCCTCAAGCGACGACTCAATCTACACAGACAAAGAGAAATAGATAGCAACTGTACTAATGACATATATATCAACACCTCTGATTTAGGTACCCAACTACCATTTTCAAAATAGAATTTCAGAGTTAGTCAGTAAAATAAGAACACAATGAAATACTTGGCAACCCAACTATGATAAGCTAAGGAGCATCAACCTTCCACAATTGCTGGTATATTTATATGCTACTCAAGTAGTCCAAATGCCCTCACTAGAAAGAAGTCCCTCATACTCACTCAAAAGCATTTAAAATTCAGGGACTAAGGAGGCATTCTCACTCTCACAATTGAAATTCATGCACAATGACTAACACTATAAACTTGCCCCTATACTCATCTTTCAATTTGGTGACAAGTTGGACTTGGATCACTTTATGACTTAAGAGCTTGTAATATAGGTTCAGGGGGTTTTGGTATGGCATTTTAGGCAATAAGTGACTAAAAGCTATCCTTGAGCCATGCTTACCAACACTTTGATCCTTCAATACCTATCCAATTTCACTAAATCCTCCCTTATTCCACCATTTCAAGCTTTTTTGGGTTCTTTCTTTCATTTTTGAACAATGCCTCCATTTCAAACTCATTTTTGCTAATCTTTTCAACTCAAGGCATTTTTTCTTTCGCTTATTCTTCACCCGCCTCATGCTAGTTTATTTTCATTCTTTTCACCCCAACTAACCACCTCATTTTTGTTACTTTACCACAATAAGGGCCACCCTTAACTCCGGCTTTTACCTTAAGGTGAACTATACAATATCTATGCCTCAAACTAGGGCCACTAATGCAACCACCCTCAATTTATGCTTTTAGCCTCAATCAAGGTTCACATGTTCAAGGATAGACCAGGGCCAATATCAAGGTATTTCATCGAACAAGGTTAAGTCATCAAGGTGTCAAGAAAGAATGAGTATACGAGAAGCTCAAACATTTGGAACAAGGGATTCACTAGTTCATTTGGTAGGCAATTTAGGCAAAAGTGGGCTTCCTATAAGAACAAAGGCATAAGATCACTTCTAAATCAACCAGATCAATAAACTAATCTTAGAGTACTAGGGCAAGTTCTATGTCCATACATGATACATGAATGAATCAAAATAAGCTCACAACACACATGACATTGCATACCCAATCAAGTATAGACTCACAGGTCATGCTTCTAGCCTCAGCATATCTTCACAATAACAGAACAAAAATTGCCATACTCTCAAAATGAATGAATGCATCAAAAGTTTAAAGAAAATATAAGAACTATATATATGCCAAAAGATTACATTAGTATGCATTTACAAATGACAAGAAGCTTTTGCATTCATGTCTCTTTAAGGTCCCAATCTTCCACTGTTTTGATCTCTTCCATGTCATCCATATGCCTTTTTACTCTTTGTCCATTGACTTTGAAAGTTTTGCCATCCATACTCTCTAATTCGATAGTGCCATGACTAAAACACACATAACTCTGAAAGGCCCCATCCACGTAGGTTTAAGTTTTCCAGGAAGCCACATCAACTTGAAGTTGTAAAGAAATACCATGTCTCCCGGAGCAAACAAGCGAGCTTCAATTCTACGATCATGCTGAACCTTTATTCATTGTTTGTACAAAGAGGAGCTCTCATATGCTCGTAGTCTAAAGTCATAAAGCTCATTCACTTGTATCAACCTACAGGTTGCAACTTCTTGCCAATTTAGATCCAATTTCTTCAATGCCCACAATGCTTTGTGTTCAAGTTCAACCGATAAGTGACAGGCTTTTCCAAACACTAGTTGATACAGAGGCATTCTGATGGGTATTTTGAAGGCAGTCCGGTAGACCCATAAAGCATCATCCTACTTCCTTGACCAATCAGTACGATTCACATTCACTATATTGGATAGGATTTGCTTTATTTCCCTATTTGATACTTCCACTTGCTCACTAGTTTGGGGATGATACGAGGTTGCCACACAATGCTTCACACGACATCTTTCAAGGAGAGCTTTGAATAGTCAGTTGCAAAAATGAGAACCTCCATCACTGATAATTGCCAAGGTGTACCAAACCTGGAAAAATATTTTTTGGAGAAATTCCACAACATTCTTACCCTCATTGTTCGGTAAGGCTACGACATCCACCCACTTGGAGATATAATCAACTGTAACTAGAATATACTTTATAATCAACTGTAACTAGAATATACTTGTTACCGTGAGAGCTAACAAAGGGTCCCATAAGATCAATGCCCCAAATAGTAAATAGTTCTATGACCAAAATAGGATTTAGAGGAAGTTTATGCCTTCACGAAGCTCCACCCTCTCTTTGATATCTATCACACTACTTTAAAAAATCATGGGCATCTTGATGTATAGACGACCAATAATAGCCATACTACAATACCTTGTAAGCTATTCAAGCTCTACTATGATCGCCGTCTACCAATAAAGGGTGACATGTTTCAAGAATGCTCATCATCTGTGCTTTTGGAACACATCTGCGGATGATCCCATCAACACAAATGCGAAACAAACATGGCTCATCCCAGAAGAACTTCTTTACATCATGCACAAACTTGGGAAGTTAATGGGTGTTCAAATCAGAGGGCACTTTATAACTCACCAAATAGTTATCATAATCTGCAAACTAAGGTATAAGATCATGTGACGCTGCCAGAACTCTTTCATTAGGGAATGAGTCATAAATGTCTAGCCCATAAATAAATTTCACCATAACCTCATCTTTCCAATCTAGAAAAGTGATTGGCAACCTGGTTTTCCAACCCTTTTCTATCAATCACGTCAAAATTGAATTCCTGCAAGGGATATACCCATCTGATCAATCTAGGCTTTGCATCTTTCTTTGACATCAAATATTTGAGTGTTGTATGTCGGTGTGCACAATCACTTTAGCTCCCAACAAGTACGGACGAAATTTTTCAAATGCAAATACCAATAAGAAATTCTTGTTCGGTCATGGTGTAATTCTTCTAAGCCACATTCAGTGCTTTGTTGGCATAACAGATCAGATGTCAGACTCTCTCTCTGCCTTGTCCCAACACTACACCAAGTGCAACCCCACTTGCATCACACATTAGCTCAAACGATTGTGACCAATCTGGAGCTACAATAATGGGCGATATGGTGAGCCTTCTTTTAACATCTTTGAAGGCGTGCATGCATGCACAATCAAATACAAACTTTGCATCTCTTTCTAGCAACTTAGACAAGAGTTGTGAGATCTTGGAGAAATCCTTTATGAAATGGTGGTAGAATCCAGCATGGCCTAGAAAACTTCTGATACCTTTTACCAAAATTGGTGGCAGTAATTTTTCTATCACCTCGATTTTTGCTTTATCCACCTCAATTCCTTCGTCCAAAATTCTGTGTCCAAGTACGATGCCCTTTTTGACCATAAAATGACATTTCTGTGAGTTTAACACCAAGCAACTTTCGACACATCTCTGCAACACATCACGTAAATGTAAAAGACATTTTTCAAATGACTGGCCAATGACACTAAAGTCGTCCATGAACACCTCAATAGTATTTTCAACCATGTCCGAAAAGATAGACATCATGCATCTCTGAAATGTGGATAGAGCATTGCAAAGTACAAAGGGCATTCTTTTAAATGCAAAGGTACCATAGAGGCATGTGAACATTGTGTTCCTTGATCCTTAGTCGCAATAACAATTTGATTGTACCCGTAATACCCATCAAGGAAACAATACAATCCATTTTCTGCCAGTCCGTCGAGTATCTGATCCATACAGGGCATAGGAAAATGATCCTTCTTGGTAGAAGTATTTAATTTTCTATAATCCTTGCACACTCTCCATTTGGTTACTGATCTCATGGGGATCAACTAGTTCTTTGCATTAGGCATCACTGTGATGCCTTCCTTCTTTGGAACATACTACACTACACTCACCCACTCACTATCAACAATCGGGTAGATTACTTCATCATTTTACCACTTGATAATTTCATTTCTCATAACCTCGTGTATTTGGGGGTTCAACCACCTTTGATGCTCAATACTTGATTTTTAATATTTGACTAGCTGAATCTTATGAGTGCATATTCTCGGAGTAATGCCAATGATGTCTTCAATTGTCCACCCAATAGTTCTCTTGTATTGCTTGAGAACAGAGGCTAGAGCTTTTGTTTGAGCTTCACTTAAATCTGTTGTAACAATGACAGGTAATGTACTACTCTCTCCCAAGTATGCATATTTCAAATGCGATGGTAATGCCCTTTCACTCTAACTTTGGTGGAACTTATATAGAGGGACTTGTAGGTGGCGCCTCCCTATTGCATAAGTCCAAATCTAACCTTGCTTGTTGCCTCGGCTCAAATGAAACCCCCAGAGCATTTATTGTTTCCTCATAATCAAGAATGTTGTCATCGTCAAAGTTCATCAACACGGCAGCCAAAGGATCAACCCCAAGCCTCAATTCTATCAGGATTTCAGCTTCATCATCCTCATCCATTGAAATCATTGAGATGTCTTGGAACTCAAAACTCTCCCTATCCTGCTGACCCACTCGAAACACCACTGCTTTTTCACTAGTCCTGAAAGTGAGAAGACTCTTCTCCATATCTACTAATGCTCGACCTATGGCTAAAAAAGATCTTCCAAAAAGGATTGGAACTGCAAAATCAACCTCACAGTCAAGTATAACAAAATCTGCGGACAATATAAAATTGTCTACCTTTATCAACACATCAAGTAAGATCCTCACAGGCTTCTTGACTATTCTGTCAGCCATCAACAACCACATCTTTGTAGGGGCAAGGCTCCTCAAATCTAGCTTTCTGAATATGGAAAGAGGCATTAAGTTAATGCTAGCCCCCAAATCACTCAGTACTTTAGCAAGTTCTCCTACAGTGCATGGTATGGTGAATGCACCCGGGTTTTTGCGCTTTTGCACTAATGGCTTTGTAGTGATGGCACTACAACTTTGAACATTTTTGGAGAGGTTTTGACTCACTTTTAGCTTCCTTTTGACTAGGTCTTTCATCCATTTGGCATGTCCTGGCATCCTCTCAAGGGCCTCAACTAAAGGAAGGTCTACTGACAACTTTTTTAGTACCTCCAAAAATTGTTCAAACTTTCCTCCCTCGTTTCTCTTTCCATCCATTTGGTGGAAAAGAGGAGGAGGCCTTGAAAAAGTTTTATACTTCTTGGATCGCTCTTCTATGTTGTATGCTTGGGTTCCTTCCTTTATTCTCTTCTTGTGGTTCCCATTTTCCACCTTTGGTATAGGGGAATCTATCGTGCCTTTGCAACTCCTAGTCATCACTACCATGCAATGACCTTCATTTTTAGGGTTTTGAATCATATTTCTTGGTAGGGTGCAGCTTTGGCATTGGTTCAATTGTGAAGATACTTGCTCGAATTGTTGTTCAAGTTACTTCATTGCCACAAAGTGAGACTCAATTTGCTGATTTATTCTTCAAATATCTATCTTAATCCCTTTCAAAGTCTTGTCATGGTGATTTGCCTTCTTCAACAATTTATTGAACATTTCTTCAATCATCGAATTCCTCGACCTGGAGTTACAATTATGTGGTGGCACATAGGGACCATTCCTATAGCATCTCTTCTTCTCCATTCTGCATCTGGCACTCTTTCTCTCTTATAGTATCCACCCTTGTTATCTCTGTATGCTCCATATTGATTGAAGTTCCGACCTTGATTCCCAGAACTTTGCCTCCAATAGTCCGATTTGGATCCTTGGGGGTTATTCTAGAAACCCGCCGCTTGCTTGCTCACATAATATGCATCCTCATCAAAGAATTGATCATCATGCACAAGAGTTATTGGGGGTTGGTGAGCTATTGCCTTTATACTAGCTTGGTTTTGCTTCAACACCAAATCCATATTCGTACGGAGTTGAGCAACTTGCTCCATAATCTCTTCATTCACTTTTTCTTGCTCACTAGTTGTGGTAAAACACATGAACTCTTTATATTACCATGCTCACTCTGACTCCATTCTCTGTTGGTCTTCACCACTTATTCCATTCTTTTGGCTACTAGCTCAAACGATTGATCAAGAAAAACACCTCCCATGATTGTGTTGGCGCAAGCTTTGCTATTATCATCAAGTGCTCTGTAGAAGATCTCGACCAAAACAACATCAACAATTTTCTGATCAGGGACCATACTCAAGTATTTGGCAAATCTCTCCCATGTTGTGCTAAGAGAGTCTCTAGGCAATTGCTTAAAGTTGTTAATTTGGTCCTTAAGCTTCAGCTTCTTCGACCTTGGGAAATATCTTTCTAGGAACACCCTCTCTAGCTCAGGCCAACTCGTGATGGTACCTGGAGGAAGCTCAAACAACCATACAGCTGCATTGCCAGTCAATGATAATGGAAACACGCTCAGTCCGATAACGTCAATAGAAATATTTTATGTCCCCATGACACTTTTGAACATGAAGACAACATTTTGGAGATGACGATGGGGATCCTATGAAGGTATCCCTATGAATAGGCCACAGTTTTGGA
>JAOTQR010081720.1:0-14544 GCA_025774065.1 Solanum ossicruentum | reverse complement strand
AGATTAACACAAAAACACATCAAAGTACTAAAAAGTCGCTTTAAGAGCTCACAAAATCCCTTGTGTCAGGCACCAAATGTGCTATATTTTGACAGCACATCAGCAACCTGGTGGATTATGGGCCAATAGTAATCACACTATAAGATCTGTGTGCTATCCATACTCTACTATGATGCACACCTACCAGCGACGAGTGACATGCCTTGAGAATACTCATCATCTTAACCTTACGAACAGAACAATGAATAATCCCATCCACACATACACAAAACAAGTATGGATCTTCCCAAAAAATGTTTGTCACATCAGACATGAACTTTCATCGCTGGTGGGTATTTAGGTCAGGCGGCACAATATCACTAACCAAGTAGTTTGCAAACTATGGTATTATATCATGGGACGCTGCCAACACTCTCTCATCGAGGGATGAGTCATCATTCTCCAATCTATCATCAAACTTTGCCTTGGTCCCATCTTCCAACTTGGAAAGGTGATCTCAAACTTGAATTTCGGTCCCTTTTCTACTAGTGACATCAAAATCGTTCGTGAAGAAGAAGCACCCATCTCATCAATCTTAGTATTGCATCCTTCTTTGGCATCAGGTACCACAGTGCTGAGTGGTCTGTGTACACCACAACTTTGGTCCCTAATAGATATGAACTGCATTTTCAAATGCAACAAACACCCTAAATAACTCTTTCTCAGTGACAATGTAGTTCTTCTAGGCTCTATTTAGGCCATTTCTAGTAGTATATGGGATGTAATATCTTCTGTTGGCACTGTCACAATACTACACTTATGCAACCCCACTTGCATCACACATGATTTGAAAGGGCTTTGGCCAGTCTGGAATTACAATGACGGGGCCTAAATCAGCTTCTGCTTCAATCCTTCAAAGGCTTTTAGGCATGAATCATCAAACATGAACATAACATACTTTTTAAGAACCTTTCACAATAGATGTGCAATTTCAGAGAAGTCATTTATGAAATGCGAGTAGAACCCTGCATGTCCTAGGAAGATCCTCACACCTTCTACTGAGATTGTTACGCGAAGTTCCTCAATCACTTTCACTTTAGCTCTATCAACCTCTATTTCAATGATGGAGATTTTTTCCCAACATAATGCCCTCCTTCACCATGAAGTGACACTTTCCCTAATTCAACACTAAATGGCATTCCTCACACCTTCTTAGTATAGTAAACAAGTTCTTCAAGAAATCTTCAAATGAGTCCCCAAACACACTAAAATCATCCATGAAGACTTTGATAGTACTCTACCATGTATAAGAAGATAGACATCATGCATCTTTACAATGTTGCTGGCGTATTACAACAATCTGAATGGCATCCTCTTGAATATGAAAGTGTCATAGGGGCATGTGAATGTCATCTTCTCCTGATCTTATAGAATAATTATGATCTAGTTGTAGCATGAATACCCATCAAGAAAGCAATACAAACACTTTCCAGCTAATCGGTCTAGCATCTGATCCATTAACGATATAAGGAAGTGGTCTTTTTTTGTCGACGCATTGAGGTTCCTGTATTCCATGCACACTCCCTATCTAGTGATTAGTTGCATGGGGATCAAATTATTTTGGCATTTGGGACCACAATGATACCCCTTTTCTTTGGAACACATTGAATCGAGGTCACTCATTCGCTATCAGAAATTAGATATATCACTCATGCGTCTAACCACTTCATACTTTCTTCATGGATCACCTCTTGAATAGGGGGTTGAAATGCCTTAGGTGCTCAGTACTCGCTTGTAGTCCTTGACCAACTAGATTTTGTGTGTACATTTTCGGGGAGCGATACCAATGGTATCTGCAATGATCCACCCAATGGCCTTCTTGAACTATTTAAGTACCATGACTAGGGCATTCACCTACTCATCATTCAAATCTGCAGCAACTATGACTAACAAGGTGTTCTTGGTGCCCAAAAATGCATATCTCAAATGTGCTAGAAGAGCCTTCAACTCTAGCACTAGTTGTTCTTCTATGGATGGTTTGGTGCGCGGTGACTCTCGATTCTGCAAGTGCAGCTCCAACTTATTTTGCCGCCTAGGGGTGTAGGATACTCTCAATGAATTCACTATCTCCTCATTGTCTAGGGTGCCATCACTATCAAAGTTTATCAGGACAGCTTCCAAAAAAGCGACACCCAATCTCATCTAAAGTGGTATTTCTGGCTCAGCGTCATCAAAACTCTCAATAACACAGATAATCATCAAATCATCCTCTTTTGTTGCATATTGGTAGATGTTCAACATGACTTCATCTTTTCCTATCGTGAACTTAAGTTAGCCCGGCCCTCTCCATGTCTACCAAAGTGCGTTAGTGGCTAAGAAGGGCCTCCCCATGATTATAAGGACTTCGAAGTCACCCTCATAATCAAGGATCATAAAATCTGTAGGGAATATGAATTTATCAACCTTGACAAGTACATCATAAAGTATCCCCACAGGCTTCTTCACTGTGCGATCAACCATCAATAACGTCATATTTGTCGGAGTAGGGGCTCCCAATCTAGCTTTTTGAAGATCGAAGAGCCATTAGTTTTATGTTAGCACTGAGACCACACAATGCCCTTGTGAACTTCGTATCCCTAATGGTGCAGGATTTGGTAAAAGCACTAGGATCTTCTAACTTTTGAACCAAGTACCTCAAAGCAATTGTACTGTAATGTTGAAGCTCATGGGAGAGATCCTGACTCACAGTATGCTTCTTCATGACCAGGTCCTTTATGAACTTTGCATACCCTGACATCTTCTATAATGTCTCTATTAGATTGATGTTGATTTAGAGTTATTTCAGCATAGAGAGAAAGTGCTTGGACGTGCCTTCCTTCTCATTTTTTTAAACTCTTTGAGGTCGGAAGGAGGAGGCATGAGAATGGGTTTTAGCTTCTATGGTGCATCTGCAACATCACTTACCATATCCTTGCCATGATCATCTCCAGTATTTAAACGACCCCAAGAAGTTCCCGAAAATGTACCTTGAAAATGCCCATAATTGTAATTTCACTATATCTCAAAATCCATGCGTAATATCAAATATCTGACTTCATATTCGTGATCAGGGGCAAAATTAAGTGGGAACTGGCTCTAACCCTAATTTTAGGAAAAGTGTATAAAAATTTTAATTTCCCAAAAATCAAATTCCAATGAGTAGTACGCATCCCTGGCGAGACGCGGCCAAGGCGCGAAGATGCTCATTTTGTTGACTATTTTTGTTGCTTGGCCCAAGGATTTTGGGTCTTGGGACTAAGTCTTCCCATACAGAAAAGTGCCTATATTTAGCCATATTTCAACATCATATCATACAATACATTCTGCAATACTCTCTCGAACACTTAGGCAAATATTTCACTAAAAATTCAAGTGCTAAATCTCCTTCTGGATCTTAAGGAATTCATCCAAGCTTCAAGTTTTTATCTCAATCTTCATCAAGGAACTCCCAAAGTTGAGGTATGTGGGTTTCAACCATTGGGTCCTTTCACCTATGGTGCCCAACCTTCTTTTTACATAAATTTCATTTTCTAAGTTAATTTACTTATGGGTCTTACTTATTATGAGTTTGACTATGAACTATGTTGGGGTTTCCTAAGATTGTGACTGTTTAAGCATGTTTTGAGCTATGAATCTTTGATCTATTTTGAGATTTGATGAAGGATTTTGATATATATTGCTTGAGGGTATTACCAAGTATTGGAGGGTTGATTTAATTCAATTTTTCTTGCATGATGACACTCTCGAATTGTATGGTTTTATACTAGAATTACACACCTGCCTAGTGTTTGATAAAATATCCGGTTTGGATTCTTGAGTTATTGATGAACCATTGCGTGGCCTATGATTTCATTGACTTTATAATAATGAAAGGAATGTTTATATGAGTTGTTTTCATGATTAGTATCTATAGTATTATAAGTTGACCATGCCTAGTTGAGGAGGTGATGCCTGAATCACCATGGATGGTAGGGTGTGACGACCATCAACCAAATAGAGGTGTTGATACATCAATCACCTAGATGGGGGTGATACATCCATTAATCAAGTTGAGGAGTTGATACCTCAATCACCTAGATAGGGGTGGTACCTCTATTAACCAAACTGAGGGTTTGATACTTCAATCACCTAGGATGGGAGGTGGAAAACCCATTGATCAATTAATGGTCTCTTGCTACACACGTAAAATGTTCTATATAAGTGCGTTTTATTTAAACGTCATTCATACGTGCCATATTTTTAGTATGTTATTCATTGCTTATGATTATGCAATTGTCTATGTTGCCCATCTCATCTTTCTTCACTAGTTGGCCATTTCTCGCGTTTCACATCGATGCCGTTTCTCCTCTTCAATCTCGTCGGCGATGAAATAGAATCTTTCCCCAGTTACTTGAAGCGAGTAGGTTAATTGTTATCTTTGTTTCTTTTTTCCTTCTGTTTCTTCTTCTGCTAACCCTATCTTGAATAACACAAGCTCACAAATTAGGGATTTTGGTCCTTCAAACCCGCAGCTATACATTCTGGTATTGCTTAAATAGCATTTTACAACGCATTCATCAGATTTGTTTGGTTTTGTTTTGTGTTTATCTCCTCTACTTTTGGGTTTATCGTCTCTGTCGGTGCTTGCTTGCTCTGATTTTGGGTTGATCTCCAGTCTTGTTTCTTTGTTAATCAAATTTACCATAGATCTGATAGATTGGCTGAAAGTTTTTTGGCACAAGTGCCAAGTAGATTGATTATATTTTACTGTTGAATATTGCTGCAATATTTGTATATATTTGTGTATATCACTATATATTGCTGTGCTATACGGTTGTATATTGAGGAGTATTGCGGTACCTGCTATAGTTGTTGTAACTTAAAGTGATTATAGTTTTAGATTAGTGGTGTCATGATCTCATAGTGGACTAGGGTCATGACATCAGTTGGGGTCAGGGGTTAGGGGTAAGGGGGTGAGAGGGGCACGAATCTAGTCAAGTTAAGGATAGCATCGTGGACAATAGGGTCATTAGCAGGGAAGTCCATAGAATTAGTAAAAACTTTTAGAAGGAGGCATATTAATATCGCGTGTGTCCAAGAGACTAGGTGGGCGGGTACTAAGACTCGGGATGTGTTGCATTGCATCCTACATACTTAGTACATTCAAACATACTAACATATACTCTATGCCTACATGATGTTACCATGTAGGAACTAGAGCTCCACTTAATCCTCCTCCTCTACCACGTGGCTAGTCCTATCTTCTCAAACCAAGTGTGGTGAGTCCTCAACTCCGAGGACGATGCCTATAGTTATTATGTCATGCTAAGACTCTCTTTCCTTTATTGCATGCTTTGGGTACTAGGGTGAGCCCATTTGCTTGTCTTGGCCCCCCTTAAGTTCTATGTCTAGAGGTGTTGTTGGAAAAGTGATGTGATTATGCTTGAGCTTTGACTTATCTATGCTATTTAAGTATTAGACTCTCTTCCTTAGTCCAAATTTCCCTTGTTTATGTTTTCTCTTGTTGTTTATCTTGCTTCCGCGACCAAGGATGTGTGTATGATATGCTAAGAGGTTGGTTTGGGATTCCTTTGGGTTTCCCATTCATCGTGTCACGTCTAGGCCCTAGTATGGGTTGTGACAGGTATCTGCATCCTTGACCTCAACTGTCTCCTCTCAAATGTCATCCTCATCAACTAGTATGGGAGGATCAATGGTACTCTTGCAACCATGAGTAGTAATAGCCATGCACTGCCTTTAATTCTTTAGATTCTAAATTATGTTGCTAGGTAGTGTACCCCTCTGATGCAGATTAGGTTGAGTTGAGACTTGACTAAATTGTTGCTCAAGCAATTTGATGGAAACCTAATGAGACTTGATTTTTTGATTTATACAGGAGATCTCAGATTTCATCCCCTTAGCGTCTCATCTTATGTCTCAGCTTTCTTCAACAGATGGTCAAATATCTCCTCAAGTATGGAGCTCTCACATATGTATCATGGTTGTATGGTGGCACAAAAAGACTATTTCTGTAACCTTCTCTATGACCCTAATTAGCATCTCTTTCTTGGCCACAAGCCCTTTCATAGTATCCCCCATAGTTGTATTTGAAAGCTCTATGTACATTAAAGTTACGACCTGAGTTTCCTCGACCTTGGGGCCAATAATCCTAATTGGACCATTGGGCATTGGTACGAAAACCCCTCTTCAGATCAACAATGACAAAAGTGTCCTCCTCATAGTAGGGATCACCAAACATAGGTGTTGCGGAGGCTGATGAACAATTTCATTGACTCATTCCTGACTCTGCTTCGTCATCACCTCCATACCTGTACAAATTCAGGCAAGCTCTTACATAATTTCTTCATTTATATTAGCTTTCTATGAACCAATAGTGATAGTGCACAAACTTTTGGAAGATGCTCTGTCTCCTTGCCCCTATGCACGATTGGTCTTGATCACTCTTTCCATCCGTTCGACAATCATTGCAAATGGTTGATCTAAAGGCACGCCCCTATATGGTATCAACACTGACTTGACTATTCTCATCTAGGTAATGGTAGAAGAGCTCCACCAAGGCATCATCAACAATTTTTTGGTTTGGGACACTCCTCAAGCACTTAGTGAATCCCAAGTAGTACTTGTGAAGTCACCAGGAAGTTGCTCAAAGTTATTTATTTCTTCTTTCAACTTGAGCTTCTTTGATCTTGGGAAGTACCTCTCTAAAAGGACCTCTGTAACTCAGCCTAGCTGGTGATCAAACTCTATAGGAGCTCGGATAGCCATAGTTCTACATTTCTTGCAAAAGATAAGGGGAAGACACGAAGTCCCACAACACCCATAGACAAATTCTATGTTCCTATTACACTCTTTTCAGACAAATGCAACATTGTGTAGATGGGTATGCGGATCCCCGGATAGTAGGCCTGCGAATAACCCATGGTTCTACAGTATCTAAAGCAACCCACTCGATACCATGAACTTTGCGTTCGCCGGTAGTGGTGGTAACACAATATCTCTAGTCACCTTCATAGCCATAGGGTTGAGCAGATATTGTTTCCACTGATAAGCTTTGGCATTGAAGTCCTGTGGCTATGGAGCAATGTCCATAAAAGGAGGTGGGTTTTCATTATTGGAATTCTCATTCTCATTTCGATTTAGACCTGCATTGGCCATATTATTTGTATTATTTTTGGTCATTCTTCTCAGTCTTCTCTAGATCTCAAGGTCAAATAGAGTCAAGGGTATGGCTCGACTTAACGTGTTGGGCATACACTACACTTATACCCTGAAAGAAAATAAAAATAACGAAAAAGGTAAATTAAGTGAAATAAGGATTAATTCCCTAATTACTTAAATTAGACAAGTCTAGCCTATTCCTCGACAACAATGCCAAAATTTTGATGCCACTCAAGCTACACCTCCTTTTTGAGGCTAAAATGGGCAGTGTAAAGATATAGAACCTAACCAAGGTTAGGGTCGAACCTAAGGGAATATGGTAGACTTCGAAGTATTCAATTGCAATTTAGGGTTATTAATCAACTTATCTGCCCAAAGGAAGGGCGGTTGATAATAACTAGTAAAAAGTAATTCTAAAGTAAAACAAGTGTTAAACCAATATTGAGAGGAACTAGGGTATTGTGTTTGATATCTCTTTAGTTATGCCTCCTTTTTAGAGAATAAAGCGGTCGTTGTCAAGGTGTAAAACCTAACCAAGGTCAGGGTCGAACCCAAGGGAATACTAGACTCGAGACCAATTTACCAATATGCAATTCAAGTAGTTAACCAACTCAATTTCCCGAAGGGGGGGGGGGGTAGGTTGCAATAATCAATAAGAAAGTAAACTAAACTATCACAAGACACAATCAATAGTAGAGAGCAACTAGGGTATCATGTTCCCCATGATTCCGCAATTTAGTATCACCAGATAACCCAATTCTTGTCTAGTGTATAACATGCAGGACAAAAATTTAAGTTCACTAGGGTCACTTTTGGTAGCCACCCTCAATTTAGGCTTTTTGCCTCAGTCAAGGTTTACAATGCTAAAGGAAAGACTAGGGCCAATTTCAGGATTTTTCACTGGACAAGGCTAGAACAATAAGGTGTTTTAAAAGAATTGGTATATGTAAGGCTCAAACATTTGAAACATGGGGTAAATCATCATTTGGTTTGTACTTTTTACGCCAAAATGGACTATTTAAAGAACAAAGGCCTAAGTTCCTTTCCTAATCCATTCAATCTACAATCTAACTTAGAGTAACAGGGTAAGTTCTGAATTAGAACAAAATACATTAATGTAGCAAAATATGCTCACACTTGCATGTCACAATATACATTGTTAACACAAGACTCATAGATCATGCTTCTTATCTCAACTTACCCTCACATATCTGAACATATATTGTCAAACACCTAAACATGCATGGTTGCTATCTAACTACTAATCAAAAATTTTGTTGGCTACCATTTTTTAAAACAAATCACAAAAACATGCTAAATGCTACAAATATTAGTACTATATGCTACGGATATTATCTAAATATCCTAAATGTGCTGGTTCAACAAAAATTAAATATCCATGAGTACAATCAAGAAAAACCTCGGGATTAAAAATTGGGATAGTTATGGACCATAAGTTACTCAGATTTCATTGAGGCACACAACTACCCACACCCTATCAAAAAAGATGTACATTGTCCCCAATGCACAAAAGCAAGCAAAAAATAGAATACAAGGGGTCCAAACACACCTAGGCACCAGATTTATTATCGCACCACAACATGGATAGTTTATGTACTCAGACTTCCTTAAGATCCCATTCCTCCACCATCTTTTTTTCTTCCACATTTCCAAGGTATGGCTTGAATCTTTTGCTATTTACTTTGAAAGTTCCTCTATTTCATCTCTCCAGTTCAATGGCCCTATGATCAAAGACATGTGCTACTCTAAAGGGTCCCAACTATCTAGATTTGAGCTTCGAGGAACAACTTTAGTCTGGAATTGTAGAGTAGCACCAAGTCCACTAGTGTGAATGTGCGATTCTCTATGCACTGATCATGTTGTACTTTCAATCTCTATTTATACAAGGCTGAGCTCTCATATGCTTTCAATCAAAATTTGACAAGCTAGTCAGTTGGCTCAACCTAGAGTTTGCTGCATCATTCCAATCCTGATTTAACTTCTTCAATACCCACATCGTTTTATGCTCAACCTTCACTGTCAAGTGACATGTTTTCCCAAAGACAAGTTGATAGGGAGACATGCCTATAAGAGTCTTAAATGCTGTACGATATGCCTCTAATGCTTCATCTAGCTTCCGTGACCAATCTATCCGATTTGCATTCATAGTTTTGGATAGAATCTATTTGATTTCCCTATTGGACAACTCCACCTTCCCATTAGTCTGAGGATACTAAGCATTGCCATTCTATGTTTCACTCCATACTTCTTAAGAAGAGCTTTACAAAGCGTATTGTAAAAGTGAGAACCTCCATTACTAATGATTGACCGAGGAGTGCCAAACCTTGAGAAAATATTCTTTTTTTCAAAGATGTTATGACACTTTTACCCTTGTTGTTAGGTAGAGCTACAGCCTCCATCCACTTTGATACATAATCAATAATAACTAAGATGTATTTGTTTCCATGTGAGCTAACAAATGGTCCCATGAAATCTATCACCCATACATCAAATAACTCAATCACCATAATGGGGTTTAGAGAGAGCTAATGCTTGCGAGAAACCCCATCTTCTTTTTGGAACCTGTCACAAGCTTTGGCATAGTCGTGGATATCTTGGTGAATGGTGGGCCAATAATACCAACATTGTAAGATTTTGTAGGCTATTCGAATTCCACTATGACGTCCACCGATGAATGACGAGTGGCATGCCTCAAGTATGGTCATCATCTCAACCTAAGGAACATAATGATGAATAATCCAATCAGTATATACTTGTAACAAGTATGGGATATCCTAGAAGAACTTCCTCATATCAGACATAAATTTTCGACGCTGATGTGTGTTTAGGTCGGGTGGAAGATATCACTCACCAAGTAGTTGGCATAATTTGTAAACTAAGCGGTATCAGATCATGAGATACAACCAACACAATGTCATCAGGAAAAGAATAATTTATCTCCAATCCATCATCAAATATAATCATTGCTCCATCGTCCAATTTGGAGATGTCATCTGCAACTTGATTTTCTGTTCCTTTTCTATCAGTGACAACAAAGTTGGACTCTTGCAAGAAAAGTATCAATCTCATCAACCTTTGTTTTGCATCCTTCTTAGCTATCAATTTAAGTTTTGAGTGGTTTGTGTGGACCACTACTTTATCCCCCAATGGATATGAGCTGAACTTTATGAATGCAAAGACCAAAGCAAATAACTCCTGTTTTGTGACAGTGTCATTCTTCTAGCCTGTGTTTAGGGCTCTGCTAGCCTAATATATGGGATGTAATATCTTCTCCTTGCGATGTGTCAATATTACACCTAATTTAACTCCACTTGCATCACACATGATCACAAAGGTTTGGACTAGTCCAGAGCCACATAATTAGTGCTGAGATCAACCTTCTCTTCAGCTCTTCAAAGGCTTTTAGACATGTATCATCAAACACAAACTTAGTGTCTTTCTCAAATAATTTGCACAATGGGTGTGAAATTTTAGAGAAATCTTTTATGAACATCCGATAGAATCCTGCATGTTGTAAGAAACTCTTCACACCCTATATTGAGATGGGTGGTGGGAGCTTCTCAATTGCCTCCACTTTAGCTCTGTTAACCTCAATGCCTTTGCTAGGTATCCTGTGCCCAAACACAATACCCTCTTTGACCATAAAGTGATACTTTTCCCAATTTAATACCAGATAACTTTCTACACATCTTTGTAACACATCATGTAGGTGCTCCAAACAATCCTCAAATGAGTTCCCAACCGAACTAAAGTCATCCATGAAGATCTCAATAGTGTTTTACACCATGTCTGAGAAAATGGACATCATACATCTTTGAAATGTTGCCGGGGCCTTACACAACCCAAATGGCATCCTCTTGAATGCGAATGTGCCGTAGGGGCATGTCAATGTTGTTTACTCTTAATTTGCTAGAGCAATTATGATCTAATTATAGCCTGAATACCCATCAAGAACATAGTACCACCCTTTTTCCTCTAGTCTGTCTAGCATATGATCCATGAATGGCATAGAAAAGTGATCCTTCTCTCTCAAGGCATTGAGCTTTCTGTTATCCATGCACACCCTCCATCCCATGATTGACCACATTGGGAACAACTCATTGTTGGCATTAGGTACCACTGTGATACCCCCTTTCTTCGGTACACACTACATCGGGGTCACACATTCTCTATCGGCGATCGGGTAGATTACTCCAGCATCCAGACATTTAATGATCTCTTTGTGCACAACTTCTTAAATAGGAGGGTTTAGGAACCTTTGATGTTCAATGCTCAGCTTGTAGTCCTTGACAATTGGATTTTATTTGTACATACCTTGGGAGGGCTACCAATAATGTCCGCAATTGTCCATCCGATGGCCTTGCTGAATTTTTTGAGCACCATCACAAGAGTACCTTCTTGCTCATCATTCAAATCTGTAGCTATTATGAATGGAAAGGTATTGTTCTCCTCAAAATGCAAATTTAAGGAATGTTGGAAGGGCCTTCAATTTTAATACCGATGGGTCTTCTACGAAAGGCTTGGTGAGTGATGACTCCTAATTCTGCAAATCTAGCTCTATTTTAGTTTGGTGCCTAGGACTATAAGACATTCCTAGAGCATTTACTATCTTATAGTGTGGAATAGCATCACCGTCGAAATTCATCAACATCACCTCCAAAGAGTCAACACCTAATTTTACCTTAAGTGGTACTTCTGGCTTAGCATCATCAACACTCTCTATAACAGAAACCACTCTCACATCATTGTCTTTTCTAGCTTGCTAACACATGTTGAACATGACCTTATCTTGACCAAATCTAAACTTGAGTTGGGTCTTTTCCATATCCAACAAGGTGTGACCAGTGGCTAAGAAGGCTCGTCCCAAGATAATAGGAACTTCAAAATCAACTTCACAATCAAGGGTCACAAAGTCTGCAAGGAATATGAATTTCTCCACTTTAACCAACACATCATAGAGTATCCCCATAGGCGTTTCCACCATTTGATGCACCATTAACAACCACATTCTTGTAGGAGTAGAGACTCTCAATCCAAGCTTCTTATGTATTGCAAGGGGCATCCAATTTATACAAGCACCTAAATCACATAGTGCCCTTGCGAACTATACATCTCCTATAGTACAAGGTATGGTTAAAGCACTTAGATCTTCACGCTTCTGAGCTAAGGACTTCATAGTGATAACACTACAATGATGGAGCTCTTAAGAGAGCTCCTGACTCACAGTGTACTTCTTGGTGATTAAGTCCTTCATATACTTTGCGTAGCCCAACATTTTCTCTAATGTCTCAATGAGAGGGATGTTGATAGATAGTTACTTATGCATAGAGAAAAAGTGCTGAACTTGCCTTCCTCCTCCCTCTTTTTGAATTTTTGAGGGAAATGAGGAGGAGGCCTAGGGACGGACTTAAACTTCTGTGGCTCTTTAGCTGCTTCATCCACCCCATTCTTACCACGATCATCTCCTTTATCCACATCCTTTGTTGTAACTATCTCCTCATGAACATCTTCTTCATTAACCGACACAGGAGTATCAATAGTGCTCTTACCACCTTTAGTAGTAACTGCCATACTTGTCCCTCATTCTTAGGTTTTTACACTATATTGCTAGGCAATGCACCCTTTTGACACTGATTCAACTGAGTTGACCCTTGACCAAATTGTTTCTCGAGCTATTTAATAGCCACAGAATGAGACTCTTTTTTTTATTTATGCTTCAAATATCTGATTTTGATGCCCCTTAGAGTTTCATATTGAGTCTTGGCCTTTTTTAACAAGCAATCAAACAACTTCTCAATTCTGGAATTACCTATACCTGCATTATGATTGTGTGGTGGCACATAAGGACTATTTCTAAAGCCTTCTCTACGAACCCAATCTATATCTGGAGCCTTGTTCCTATCATAGTAACCACCCCAGTTGTCTCTCAAAGCTTTATCTCTACTATAGTTCTTACCTTTGTTTCCTATACCTTGGTGCTAATAAATTGGACCCTTGGGCATTAATCTAGAAACCTCCCGTCAGATTATTCACAAAATATGCGTCCTCCACTTACATGGGTGAACATGAAGGTTGGTGAACCGCTGCATTCACTTTCTCTTGGGTTTGTTCGATTAAAATATCCATGCTAGTGAGAAGTTGAGCGAGTTGTTGCATAATCTCTTCATTAATTTTGGCTTTCTCTGAAGCCACATAGACAACACATGAACTCTTCATGGAAGCTCTATCCCACTGTCTCCATACACGATTAGTTTTGGCCATTTGCTCCCTATGTTCAGGAATCCTTGCAAATGGTTGAACTAGAAACATGCCCTCATGATAGTGTCATCATAAGCTTGACTGTGTTCATCATGGGAATGATAGAAGATCTCTACCAAGGCATCATCAACTATCTTGTGGTCACAAATTCTCTTCAGACATTTAGTAAACCACTCCCAAGTAGTGCTTATCAAATAACAAGTAAGTTGCTCAAAGTTGTTGATTTGTTCCTTCAATTGGAGATTCTTTGATCTAGGGAAGTACCTCTTCGAAAAGACCTTCTGCAAATCTATGTAGCTAATGATTGAACTCTACAGAAGCTCAGATAGCCATAAGGTAGCATTGCCTATGGGAGACAATTGGATGATACGAAATCCCACAACATCCATTGACAGATATTGTGTCCCCAAGAAACTATTACGAACAAATACCACAGTCTGAAAGTGGCTATATGGATCCTCTGATGGTAAGCCCGCAAATGACCCATGATTTTGCAACATTTGAAGTAATCGACTAGAGGATGTGAGCTTTGTGTCTGCCGATAGTGGTGGCAACATAATAGGTACCTTCACATCAATAGCCATGGGTTTTAACCCGTACAGATTCCATTGGTAAGCTGTAATAACCGGTTGCATTATTCGAATGTATATTTCATTTTTTTTAGTTAATGCTCTTGGTGATAGATTTTTTTTATATAAAGTATGTAATTGCTTCTTGCACTAAGTGGGTGCTTTGCCTTTTGAAAACCACTAAATCTTGTCAAGATAATGTCCCCAATAATGTGAATATGATAATTCATTCTTTTGGGGGAAGTGAGGAGTGGATTGCCTCTATAAAAGGAAGGACATTCTGCTCATTTACAGCAGAACAAAGAAGATATAGAGTGAGAGCAACATACGAGAATCCTGTACTTTCTATGTGAGGTGTTGAGAATGATTTATGAATTGTAAGGGCATCTTGCATGTTTTATTCTATGGACATGATTATTGTGCATTCTACTATGTGGTTACTATATGTTCCAAGAAAAAGAAATGTAAAGCCGATGGGAAATGGTTCCGGCTAATGAAAAAGATTGAGAATTAAAAAGGA
>JAOTQR010081714.1:0-39480 GCA_025774065.1 Solanum ossicruentum | reverse complement strand
GTCATTAATTCCACTATGTAACTTATGAATTCAAGTATTCCACTTTCAAGTCAGAGTTCGGAAAATACACTTCGTTTTATCCTTCCTGTACCCCCTCTTCTACTAAGCTAATAGCCCGTCGTGCAAGCCTCCCACTACAGCAGTAGCGCTAGCATGTAAGAAGTTTCTGATCCAACTTCGTACCTTTCTTCTAAGTGTAAAGAATAGATGCTGGAGCGGAATGAATGTTTTGTTTCCTACTAAGAATTTCTTTTTAAAAGCATTAATTACTTTAATGAAGTTGAAAACGGTCAATGGGGGACTTCGCCGCTACACTTTCGAAAGGAAATGAACAAACAAGAAAAAGGGTCAACGAAAAGGCTTTCTCGGTATTTGTTCTTATCGAGTCAGGCCAGTAAAGTCCCAGGAGGTGCAGATTCATAATAGCCAGACTAGCGAACTAAAGATCGAATGTGCTGTGCCACTTGGATAGGCATCCCACCCTCACCTCAGGTCAACATTATGCAATTGGCCCAGTTATGAGTCGCGTCGGGTCTGCCGCTTGGTTGACTGAATCCATATTTATGAAGGTATTTTCTCATTACTTTGGGCAAGGCTAAGCGGAGCGAAAATGCTTTTAACAACATAACAACATTCCTTTGGAAAGGACGAAGAGCAACAAAAGTGGAGTATGCTTACAAACTTCTGAAAGTGGTCGAGCGCTAGGACGCCGTCAAGGAGAACGGAGGAAAGGACTTGCTTGGTTGAGACAACGGAGGGGAGTCCTTCTTTCTTCGCTTCGCCTTCCCTGCTCTTTGACTTTCCACAGAGAAATGAGAGTAGATCGTCCTTCTTGTGCTCTTCCAATCGCATGAGATGCAGCAACTCCGGCTGCTCATTCATCCCCCGCAAAGTCATAAGACCTTCTGAAACTCTGCCCCAACCAAGTGAAACTCTGCCCCTAAATCCTTGATTTGGCCAGGATTGCACTGTTTTGAGAAGGAAGTGCAGCTAGGGAAAGGGAAAGAAAAAGGCGGAAGGAGGCCTAGTCGCATAGTCAAGAGACTGATCTAACCTCTTGCCAATAAACTTTCCCTGTCGATTAACCTTACTCATATTAGCTTCGCTAATGCACACCGACAAGAGGTCTTTGTTCAGGACATTTCTATCGAGTATCGGCAGGACAATTGGCATAGGCCGTAAGAATGGCATTTCCGAGAATGGGTGAAGAGTCTCTGCTGCTGTCTTCTCTTTAAGGAACTAGATCCGATGCGATTTCCCATGCGAGCTAATGAATGACCTATGAGATCTATCCCCCTCCAAACATCAAATAACTTAATCACCAAAATAGGATATAGAGGGAGCTCATATTTGCATGTGACTCCACCCTCTCTTTGGCACCAATCACAAGCTTTAGCATAATAATGAGCATCTTGGTGGATTGTGGGCCAATAATACCCACATTGCAAAATCTTATGGGCTGTTCAAATTTCACTATGGTGCCCACCCACGTGATGAGTGACAAGCTTCAAATATGCTCATCATTTCCACCACAGGGACAAAGAAACGGATAATCCCGTTAGCACACACATGGAATAACTATGACTCATCCCAAAAGAACTTCCTCACATCATGCATAAATTTCCGTCTTTGATGCTATTCAAGTTAGGAGGTACAATGTCACTCACCAGATAGTTTGCATAATGTGCGAATAAAGGTATAAGATCATGTGATGCTGCCATCACTCTTTTATTAGGAAAGGAGTCATTAATCTCAAGACCATCATCAAACTGCATCATTGCCCCATCCTCTAATCCAGATAGGTGATCGACGACTTGGATTTCTAACTCTTTTTTGTTAATAACATCGAAGTTGAACTCTTGTAAGAGAAGTACCCATCTTATTAATCTTAGCTTTGCATCCGTTTTGGCTATCAAATACTTCAGTGTTGAGTGGTCCGTGTGTAATATCACTTTGGCTCCCAATAAAGATGACCGAAACTTTTCAAATGTGAAGACCAATGTAAGCAACTCTTGCTGAGTGACAGTGTCATTCTTTTGAGTTGAGTTTAGAGCTTTGATGGCATAGTTGAAATGCCCCATATGTGCTTCGGAATAACCCATAATTGTAATTTTCATATATCACAAAATCCATGCATGATTTTGAATATTCGACTTTATATTCTCAATCAGGGGCAAGATCAAGTGAGAAATGGGTACAACCCAGATTTTAGAAGACTCGTAGTGAAAAATAATTTTTGCTAATTTTCAATTTCCAGTGGTCGTCCACACCCAGGGCGCGGCGCGCCTAGGGCATGCCACTATTTAATCCAAAGTCCACGTCTAGTCCGCAACGCATCGGGGGCGCAAACCAGTGTATTATTTTCCTTGGTTTTTCTATTTCGGCCAATGGCATTGGGGTCATAGCCCCATGTGCACTTAAACATGAAATCACCTATACTTAGCCATTTTTCAACTCTATAACTCACAAAACCCTCTCTCAAACCCCTCTAAGCTCTATCAAATTCTTTCATTCAAATTTAAGAAATTCAAGCTCAACTTTGGGACTTAATGATTCATTTTAAGCTCTAAAACCACTTCAAGTTTATTTCAAGGAATTCAAGGTTTAATGTATGTGGGTTTCATCCATTGGGTCCTTTCACCCATGGAGCCCAAACTATCCTTTTCATGAAAATTGTACGTTTTCAAGTTTTATTGCCTATAGGTATCTCTTATTGTGGATTATAAACATAAATCATTCTGGGGTTTTATCAAGTATTGATTGATTGTGCATTCATATCTATCTCAAGTTTATTCCATGAATTGATTATGTCTATTGAGACTATGCATGTTTTAAACTATGAAACTATGAACTATCAGGAGCTTTTGTAATGGATTTCAAGGGAACCTACATGAGGGTTTTAATACATGTTGGTGGGTTGATTTTCATTGAGTTTACTCATTTTATTTTACTATAGATTGCATGATTTTGAATAAGTATCATGAACCCACCAAGTGTTTAATAAAATGGCATGACAAGAATTCACAAGTTCTTGATGAACTATTACATGATCTTCAAGTCATGTGACTTGATGACTATTAAGGGCGTCAAGCATGTATTGAATTCATGAAAAGTATCTATGATTTGACAAGTTTCAAGTTAATCCCTATTTCAAGATTGGTACCTCTTGTGAGCCATTCATTTTAAATCAAGGGTTCATGTATGATTATGATCTACTCTAATGTTCAAGTTAGGCTCATTACTAGAGGTCAAGCATGTTTTTGATTTATTCAAGTCATGTTCTTACAAGCTATTCATTTTACGATTAAAGTATGATTATTTCAAGTATTCCATGAGATTTGACTTAGCACTGATTGAGAAGATAGGGGGTTCGACCCGAGGGGTCCTTATATAAAGTAATTAGTCTCTAAGCTATGTGCCACCATAGGATTATGATTATTAACCTTGCTATACTAGTGGATCTATCTAGTTCATTTTATCATGTTTGGTTTTCCTTGGCATGTAGACCACACTTCTCCGGGGAGTGTCATGCCCGGTCACCTGAACCGAGGGCTGTCAAGCCTCGGATGAAATGCCCCACATGTGCTTCGAAATGCCCCATAATCATAATTTTCATATATCTCAAAGGAAGGCAAGGGGTGAATGAGGTGCCCAATGTCATCACCGGTATGTTAAAGGTTTTTGATTTTGATGTGTATGCATTATAATAGATCCGGGTGCTTCTCTTTCATTGATTTCTCATTTTGTTGCCAAAAAGCTTCATGTGAGTCGCGAATTGTTGTGTGAACCTTGTGAAGTGTCTACCCCTGTTGTTGAGTACATCGTGCTAAAAGAGTGTAGAGAAATTTTCAAGTATTCATGTTGCATAAAGTCTTGCCTTGTGATTTTGTTGAATTAGATATAGTGGATTTTGATGTCATTCTTGGGATGGATTGGCTACATCCATATTATACTTTTATTGATTGTAGAACCTGTAGGGTTAAATTCAAATTCCCTAATGAGTATGTCTTTGAGTGGAGTTGTGATGTGGTGGTCAAGGGTAGATTCATTCTTTTCTTAAAGCCCAAAAATCGATTTGTAGTGGTTGCCTTTATCATCTTGTGGAGGTTAGGGATGTTGAGTCCAAAATCCTTCCTATTGAGTAGGATCCAATGGTTAATGAGTTTCTTGATATCTTTCCGGATGAGCTTCCCCGGTGTTCCTCCCAAAAGAGAAATAGACTTCAGTGTAGACCTTCTTCCCGATATTCAACCCATTGCCATTCTCCTTTACCATATGGCCCCGACAGAATTGAAAGAGTTAAAGGATCAACTGAGGGATTAGTTGGAGAAGGGTTTGATAAGACCTAGTAAGTCACCTTGGGGTGCACCAGTGTTATTTGTGAAGAAAAAGGATAGTTCTCTTAGAATGTGCATTGATTACCAGCAACTTAATAGGGTTACCATAAAGAACAAATACCCTCTACCAAGGATTGATGACCTTTTTGATCCACTACAAGGGGATAATCACTTTTCTAAGATTGATCTTCGGTCCGGTTACCACCAAGTGAAACTGAGGTAGTGTGATATTCTAAAAATAGCTTATCGAACTAGGTATGGGCACTTTGAGTTTGTGGTTATGTGCTTTTTGACTAATGCACTGGTTATATTAATGGATCTCACAAATGGGGTCATTAAACCCTAACTTGAAATGTTTGTTGTGGTATTTATTGATGATATATTGATTTATTCCTGGAGTGAGGAAGAGCATGTGAATCATTTTAAGGTGGTGTTGCAAATCTTGAGAGAGGAGTGGTTATTTGCTAAATATGAAAAATGTGAATTTTGGTTGAAAGAGGTAGCTTTTCTAGGTTATGTGGTGTCAAGTGATGGCATTCAGATGGATCCTAAGAAGATGCAGGTGATAAGAAATTGGCCTAGACCCTTGACTCCATCAGATATTAGGAGTTTCTTGGGTTTACCGAGGCACTAATGGAGGTTTATGAATGGCTTTTCTTTTGTTTCTTCCCCTATGATAATGTTGACCCAAAATAAAGCAAAATTCGTGTGGATCGATTGAATGTGAAAAGAGTTTCCAAACTTTGAAAGATAAGCTTGTCTTCACACCTATCTTGGCCCTACCGGAAGGGTTGGAATGGTTTTTGGTTATTGTGATGCCTCAAGAATTGGTTTGGGGTATGCTTTAATGGAAAATGGCAAGGCAATAGCATATGCCTCTAGGAAACTTATGGTGAATGAGATGAATTATCCTACCTATGATCTTAAATTGGCAGTCATGGTGTGTACTTTGAAAATTTTGTGTTACTACTTGTATGGAGTGCATTGATGTGTTCACCGACCACAAGAGTCTCCAATATATGTTCACCGAAAAAGTTTGTAACTTGTGACAAAGAAGGTGGTTAGAGCTCCTTAAAGATTATGATATGAGTGTGCATTACCACCCCGACAAAGCTAATGTTATGGTCGATGCTCTAAGTAGAGTGTCCATGTGTAGTCTAGCTCATATTGAAGATGGTGGCAAAGAGTTAGCTAGAGAAGTTCACCGGTTAGCTAGATTGGGGGTTAGGTTTGATGAAGTTGAAAATGGTGTGTAGTGATTGTTAATGGTTCTAAATCTTCTTTGATTGAGGAAGTAAAGTCCAAACAAGATCTTGACCGTGCTTTGTAGGAGTTGAAGGCCTTGGTGAAAGATGGTAAAGTGGAGATTTTCTCCCAAGGGGGAGATGGTGCCCTTAGGTGCCTAATATTGATGCCTTAAGGAAGTTGATCTTGAAGGAGGCCCATAATTCATCCTGTTCTATTCAAAGATTTATAGAGACTTGAGGGAGGTGTATTGGTGGGTGGCAAGAAGAGAGATATTGCCAAGTTCATATCCGGATGTCACAATTGCCAACAGGTGAAAGCTGAAAAACAAAGGTCAGGTGGCCTAGCCCAAAACATAGAAATTCCTACTTGGAAGTGGGAAGAGTTCAACCTGGATTTTGTGGTTGGGTTACCTAAGACTAGGAAACACTTTGACTCTATTGGGTTGTTGTGGATAGAATGACAAAGTCGTCTCTCTTTCCATAGATCAAAACCACTTATGGTGCAAAAGATTATTCCATGTTGTACAACCATGAGTTGGTTAGATTGCATGGGTTGCCCTTTTCTATCATATTGGATCGTGGTGTTTAATTCACATCTCACTGTTTGGAGGTCCTCACAAAGTGGTCGTGGTACCAAGGTTAAGCTTTGCAGGACTTTTCATCCTTAAAGGGATTGTAAGGCCGAGAGGATTATACAAACTCTAGAGGATATGCTTAGAGCTTGTGTTTTAAAGTTTAAGGGTAGTTGGGATAAACATCTTCCACTTATTGAGTTTTCAAAACAATAGCTACCAGTGAAGCATTGGCATGTGAAATGACCCCAAAGATTGCCCGAAAATGTGCCTTGGAAGTGCCCGGAATCGTAATTTCCATGAATCTCAAAATACGTGTTTGATATTGAAAATCCTATTTCATATTCTTGCTCAGGGGGCAAAATTGAATGGAGAATGGGTCAAAGCCCGATTTTAGAGCAACCGTAGTGAAATTTGACTTTCCCAAATTTGCGCAAAATGGTGGCCATCCATGATGGTATCGTGACGCGCAGCCATCGCGGTCCAATGTAAAATTTGCCTCCGTGATAGTTCCATATCGAGACTAGACGCCAACGTGTGTATTTTGTTGCCAATGAGTTTAATCTCGATCTAAGCCTTTTGGGTCTTGGGTCTAAGTCTTCCTGAGCGTGAAAATACCTATACTTAGCCATATTTCACCTTCATATCATGCAAGACATTCCCCAATACTCTCTCAAACACTTAGACATTTATTTCACCCCGAATTTCCAGTCCCAAAACTTATCCGAATCTAAAGGATTTCACTCAAGCTTCAAGTCTACATTTTCAATCTTCATCAACAATTCTCCAAAGTCAAGGTATATGGGTATTAACCATTGGGTCCTTTCGCTGATTGTGCCCAAGCTTCCCTTTTAACTAAAATACATATTTCTAAGTGGATTTTACATATGGGTTTTCTATTATTAATTTAATATGTTGGAATTTTGTAAAAGTGTGACTGTTTTTACATATGGGTTTTTGATGTATATTCTATGATGGTGTTACCAAGTATTCATGGGATGATTTACTTCAAGATGTCTTTTATGATTTCACTCATTAATTGCATGGTTTTACACTAGCATCCCACCAAGTGTTTGATTAAATGTCCAGGTTAGGGTTCTTGAGCCATTGATGTTCTATGCCTATTACTTGTGTGACTGTATGATGATGAAAAGATGGCATAAATGTGTTGATTTCATGAAAGTATCTATAGTATTGGAAGTTGGTCAATTGCCTCATTCAGGAGGTAGTAGGCCCGAACTACCATGTTGGGGGGAGGGGAGTATGTACCTCAATTGCCTTGCTCGGGAGGTAGTAGGCTCGTGAAACCATGTTAGGGGATTTGTACCTCAATTGCCTTGCTCGGGAGGTAGTAGGACCGTGCAACCATATTGGGGGGTTTGTACCTAAATTGCCTCGCTCGAGAGGTAGTAGTCCTATGCAACCATGTTGGGGGCTTTGTACCTTAATTGCCTCGCTCGGGAGGTAGTAGGCAAATGCAACCATGTTGAGGGGTTTCTCAGTTGCCTCGTCATGGAGGTTGTAGGCCTTGGTTACTAATAATGGTCTCTTCCTACACATGTAAGATGTTTTATGTAACCATGTTTTACTACAAGCATCATCAATGCATGCCATATTGTTATACGAACATCTGTTGCTTAATTATGCATTTTGATTATGTTGCCTATCTCTTATTGCATTGCATCATACATACATTGGACATTCAAACGTACTAATGTATACTCTATGCCTACATGATGTTACCATGTAGGAACTGTAGCCCCACTTGATCATCCTCTTCCTCCATGTGGCTAGTACGATCTATCTCAAGTTAGTTGGTGAGTCCTCCGTTCTGGGGATAATGACTATACTCTTATGATATGTATTAAGACTCTCTTTTCTTGATGTATGTTTCTTATTGACTATGAGGGTGAGCCTGGTTGTATGTCTTGGCCCCCGTTAAGCTCTATGTTTTGAGGTGTAGTTGGATGAGATATGTATTAATGCTATAAGCTTGAGTCTCCTTTGTCTCATTAATTTGTATGCTATGAAAGATGTCCCTTATTCCCATGTTCCCTTACTTCTACTCTTTATTGTTATTTTCTTGCTTCCACGACCAAGGATGTGTAATGATATATTACAAGGCATGCTTGGAGTCCTTTCGGGTTCCCCATGCGTCCTATAACGCCTAGCCCCTAGGCTTGGGTCGTGACATACTTGGTATTAGAGCACTAGGTTGTTGATGGTCCTCGACATTCAACACACTGCGTCAATTAGAGTCTTAATCATGGTTGTTTTGTGGACCACAACTATGAGTAAGAGGCTATGAGGTATTTTAGGAAATGTTTTCCTTTTTCTTGCTCTATGTTGTGACATAGAAGTAAAGGTAAGGTTTCCCCCTAACAATTGTTCTTTGCTATGCTAGCTCATTCCTAAAACAATATGAAGAAGAGCCCACACACTCGAGGATCAACCGACTCATGGTGAGCTCCGGGATGCTCTCACCTTGCTTGCACAAGTTGTAGCTATTCAAGCCTATCAAGGGGCCCAAGGCCCTCATGCGCCTACTCTGGCATCTTAGGTGAAAGACTTTATGAGGATGAACCCACCGGAGTTCAATGGGTCTAAGGTCGATGAAGACCCTCAAGACTTTATTGATGAGGTATAAAAGGTGTTGCCCATAATGGGTGTGAAGTTGGAAGAAAAGGCGAAGTTGGTGGCTTACCAACTCAAGGGGGTGGGTCAAATTTGGTACACTTAATGGAAGGAGGAGAGGGGAAACAATAATGTGGTTCAATGGGAGGAGTTTAAGGCGACATTCCTCAACTAGTTCTTCACTCTTTAGCTTAGGGTAGCCAAATTGGTGGAGTTCATGAACTTGAAGCAAAGATATATGAGTGTGAGGGGGTATGTCCTCAACTTCAACCAACTCTCAAAATATGCTCCAAACTTGGTTGCCGACCCAAGGTCTAAAATAAATTTGTGATGGGTTTTTCCAATTTGGTAATGAAGAATGTCATATTGCTATGTTGATCAATGACATGGATTTATCCTGCTTGATCACTTATGATGAAGAATTGGAGGGGGAGAAATTGAGGAAGAGAAGGGGTGATGAGGCCAAGAAGGCCCATTTTGATTGTAAGTTCCAAAGTATCATGGATGGCCTGTTTCATCAAGACCAAGTGTCTTCTCATGTTCCAAGTGGGAGATTTGCCAATGACTACCCTAGGCCCCAAGAGGGTGGGTGTGATGCCTAGACTTGTTTATTCAAGATGTGGTAGTGAAATGTCCCCAAAAGTGCCTGAAAACGTGCCTCGGAATACCCAGAATTTTTAATTCCATATATCTCAAAATCTATTTGCTATTTCGAAAATCCGACTTCATATTCATATTCAGGGGATCAAAATTAGGTGAAAAAGGGTCTGACCCTGATTTAAGAGCGAAAGATTAGCAATTATGAAATTCCAAAAATGCAATTTCTAGTGGCAAATCCGCATCGCAGAAATGCAAAAAATGGACTATTTTTTTTACTCAGTCCAAGACTTTCAAGTCCTGGCCCTATGTATTCCAAAGTGTGTTTTTACCCATACTTAACTAAATTTCACCCTCACCCTAAACATTTTTCAATACACACACAAACACTTAACCATAATTTCACTCCCAAATTCATGTCCCAAACCCTCATCCCATGCTAAGGTTCTCCTTCAAGGTTCTTCTTTAAGATTCAAGTCTCCATCTCCAATCTTCACCAAGATCATCTCTAAGCTAAGGTATGTGGGTTTCCTTCATGGGTTCCTTTCACCCATGATATCCAAGCCTCCTTTTACTCAAATTGCATGATTTAATGTTGATTTACAAATGGGTCTTGCATATTATGAAATTCACTGCATACTATGTTAAAGCCATGTAAAGTTGTGATTGTTTTGCAATGTTTTGAGCTATAAATCTTGGACCTATTGTAAGATTTGATGAGGGATTTTGATGCATATTACTTGAGGGTGTTGCAAGGTCTTGATTGATGGTTTTACAATGGATTTTCCTGCACGATTTCATCTCTATATTTCAAGGTTTTATATCAGCATTACACACATTCTAAGCGTTTGATAAAATATCCGGATGTGATTTCTTGAGGAGTTGAAGGTCCAAGGCATGAGATATGATATGATTGACTATATTATGATGAAATGAGCTTACATACATGATATACTCTATATAAAGTGTTGCATTGGACCATACCCGATCCGAGGGGGGGGGGACAAGAGCTCGGGTAATTGAGATGGAGGTTTTACTCATCAACCATGTGAGGGGTTTGTACTTCGCTACCATGGTGATAAGGTGTGATAATCGTCAACCATGTTAGGGGTTTGTACCACACAACCACCAAGGGGTTTGTAACTTGAAAATCTAGCTTGGTCTCTTTTACATATATGATATCCTATATAAGCATGAGTTAATTAAGCATGATTTACTTAAGCATTGCTCATACATGTCATATTGTTATATTATGCCTATTGCTTAATATTCTACATTTTGATTATGATGCCTAACTATTTGTTGCATTGCATCCTACATACTTAGTACATTCAAACGTACTAACGCATACTCTTGCTTACATGATATCACCATGTAGGAATCGGAGCCCAAGTTGATCATCCTCCTCTACGTGGCTAGTTCGGTGCTACTCAAGCTAGTTGGTGAGTCCTCCACTTCGGGGACTTTAGTCTACACTCTCTTTTTATGTATTGAGACACTCTTTTCTATTTGACTATAAGGGTTATCCCGGTTGCTTTGTCTTGGCCCCCGCTCTTATCTATGTAGTAGAGGTAGATGTTGGACATGTTATGTATCTATGGTATGAGTTTGACCCTTTTGTCTAGACTATGATATTGTGCAAGCTTTTCCCTTTGCCCCTATTGTTGCTCTTTAATGTTTTTATATGCTTACGTGACTAATGATGTGTAATGACAAGTTAAGAGGCTTGTTTGGGGTTCCTTCGAATTCCCCATTCGCCGTGTCTCATCTAGGCCCTAGGCTTGGGTCGTGACAAACTTGGTATCAGAGCACTAGGTTGATAGATCCTCGGAGTCCAACACACTGCATCGATTAGAGTCCTATTTATGGTTGTGAAGCGCATCATGACTATGAGTAGGAAACAGTGAGACGTTTTAGGAAATGTTTCCCTTCTACGTCGTGCTATAGAGTTATAGTGAGTTTTTCCCCCTAATGATTGTCCATTGCTATGCTAGGTCATGCCAAACACTAGGGAAGATGGGCCCAAACTCCCGAGGAGCAACCTACCAATGGTGAGCTCTGGGATGCTCTCACTATGCTTGCCAAAGTGGTGGCTAATCAAGTCAATCAAGGGGCCTAAGCCCTTTATGCTAATACCTCGGGAGCTAGGGTAAGGGACTTTATGAGTATGAATCCTATGGTTTTCTATGGGTCAAAGGTGGATGAACATCCACAAAAATTCATTGATGAGGTCCACAACATTTTGAATATCATGGGTGTTGGGCCGAATGAAAAAGCGGAGTTGGTGGCATACCAACTAAAATGGGTAGCTCAAATATGGTATGATCAATGGAAAGGTCAAAAGGGAATTAGAAATGTGGTGCTTTGAGAGGATTTCAAATTGACTTTCCTTAATCGGTTCTTCCCTCTTGAGGTAAGGAAAGCAAAGCTGGTAGAGTTTTTGAACTTGAAACAAGGTGCTATGAGTGTGAGACATTATGCCCTCAAGTTTAATCAACTTTAAATGTATGCTCCTCATTTGGTGGCCGATCCTAGATCTAGCATGAATAAGTTCGTGATGGGGGTCTCTGACTTGGTAAACATAGAATGCCGGTTCACCATGCTAATTAGTCACATGGAGTTTTCTTGGTTGAGAACCTAGGCCAAGCAAATAGAGGAGGAGATATTAAGGAATTGAGGTCAAGAGGGCCCGATGTGAGGGTAAATTCCAAAAGGGTGCTAGATTTTGTCAAGGCCAAGGGCCTTCTCGTGCTACTAATAGGGGGTTTGCAATTGACTTCCCTAGGATTCAAGGTGTGGGTGGGGCGACTCCTATTGATGTGTGCCCTAAATGTGGAAGGAGCCATGGTGGCCAATGTATGAAAGGTTCTAATACATCTTTGAATTTGGGGAACTTGGTCACAAGAAGGTGGATTGTCCAAGAAATCGTGGAAAAGGCCAAGGTGCTAATGTGGTCCCATTGGGTAGAGCTGGTCCTCAAGGTGGTGCCCCAAGGCGCAATCAGTATTATGCGGAGGCAAGGTGTTGGTGAGGTTCTCGATGTTGTTACCGATATGTTGAAAATCTTTGATTTTGATGAATATTCTTTGATTAATCTAGATGCCACTCTTTCCTTCATTACCCCTTTTGTTGGTAAAAAGTTCCATGTTGATCCCGACTTGTTACATGAGTCATATAAAGTATCTACTCCTATTGGTGCCTTTATTGTTGCTTGGAAAGTTTATAAGAGTTGTCCTATTTGCATTTTGCATATGTTGTTGCCTGGTGATCTTGTTGAATTAGAAATGGTTGATTTTGATGTCATTCTTGGGATAGATTGGTTGCATGCCTACTATGCTTCTATTGATTGTAGAACCCATAGGGTCAAGTTTCAATTCCTTAATGAACCTGTCCTTGAGTGAAAAAGTCAAGATGTGGTGGTCAATGGTATATTTATTTCATGCATTAAAGCCCATAAGTTGATTTCTAGGGGGTGTTTGTATCATATTGTTAGGATTAAAGAAGTGGAGCCAAAAGTCCCTTCCATTGAGTCGATTTCGGTTGTAAAACAAGTTTCTTGATATCTTGCCAAATGACCTTCATGGTGTCCCTCCTTAAACCGAGATAGATTTTGGCATAGATCTCCTTCCCGATATTCAACCCATTTCTATTCCTCCTTACCGTATGGTCCCATCGGAGTTGAAGGAGTTAAAGGAACAATTGAAAGATTTGTTGGAAAAGGGATTTATTAGGCCTAGCCAAACATCTTGGAGAGCCCCGGTGTTGTATGTAAATAAGAAGGATGGGTCACTAAGAATGTGCATTGACTACCGACACATTCTTAAGAAAATTTAGGAATCATCCCTGGGCACTACGAAGCCCACTTATGACTCATAGGGCATCCTACGAGTCGTAAGGTTAGCTCATCTACTACTCACAGATTTCCTCTATGATGCATGACTATGAGTCGTAGTGAGGACTATGACTCGTAGACCTGATCGTAGAGCTGCTCCAAGTGTTATTTTTCAACTCATCAGTTCTTCAATCCTCACCTGCAAACCAAATCTCAAAACACAACAATTCCCAAACTATTACAATTGCATCAATATCTTGCAATCATAAACACAAACTCACACCTTCTATCTAAAAAGCCCAACAATCAAATACACTTAAAACAACCCAACAATTATCAAAAATGCTTGGCTACCTCCCAAGAAGCGCCTTGTTTAATGTCACGGCTCGACTTTATAACCATCCTTCATCAACTATCATCGAGGGTCCACACCTCACTCTTGCACTCATCTGGGTGTTTCATGGATTGGCGAATATCGAACATGACCTCTATATCATTAACCCTACACTGCAGTTGACCTAAATCCATATCCATTAGGGCTCTCCTAGTGGCAAGAAATGGTCTCCCAAAATGATGGGCACCTTAAAATGAACTTTGCTATCAAGGATCACAAAATCTGCTGGAAAGATGAATTTATCCACTTTAACAAGCACAACAAAAATGATTCCCTCTAGCTTTTTAATGGTTTGATATGCCATAAGCAACCTCGTTCTTGTTGGGGTAGGAGTAACAAGGCCAAGCTTTTTAAATACCACAAAAGACATTAGATTGATGCTCGCTCCTAAGTCGCACAATCTCTTGCAAACTCGACATCACCAGTGGTACAAGGGATGGTGAATGCACCGAGGTCCTCTCACTTTTGAGCAAGGCATTTGGTGATAATCAAACTATATTATTGGAGTGCTTGCAAGAACTCTTGGCTCAAAGTGTGTTTCTTGGTGACCAAATGCTTCATATATTTGGCATACACGGGCATTTTCTCCAAAGCTTCTAGAAGGGGAATGTTGATGGAGAGTTGCTTCAACATCGAGAGGAAGTATTTCAATTTGCTCTCCTCTTCCTTTCTCTTAAGCCTTTGCGGGAAATCTGCTGGAAAGATGAATTTATCCACTTTAACAAGCACAACAAAAATGATTCCCTCTAGCTTTTTAATGGTTTGATATGCCATAAGCAACCTCGTTCTTGTTGGGATAGGAGTACCAAGGCCAAGCTTTTTAAATACCATAAGAGGCATTAGATTGATGCTCGCTCCTAAGTCACACAATCTCTTGCAAACTCGACATCACCAGTGGTACAGGGGATGGTGAATGCACCGAGGTCCTCTCACTTTTGAGCAAGGCATTTGGTGATAATCGAACTATATTATTGGAGTGCTTGCGAGAACTCTTGGCTCAAAGTGTGTTTCTTGGTGACCAAATCCTTCATATATTTGGCATACACGGGCATTTTCTCCAAAGCGTCTAGAAGGGGAATGTTGATGGAGAGTTGCTTCAACATCGAGAGGAAGTATTTCAATTTGTTCTCCTCTTCCTTTCTCTTAAGCCTTTGCGGGAAAGGAGGAGGAGGTTTGATAATGGATTTCAATTTCTCATGCTCCCTTATCTCTTCTTGTTGCATCCTAACAATCTCCGGATCTTCTCCCTCAATCGAGATTTCACTACCAAAGACCTTTTTCATGAACTTTATCCACAATTACCGGCATAAGGGGATCTGTGGTGCTCTTTCTAATCCTAGTCATCATCGCCATGCAATGCCCTTAATTCGTTGGGTTTTGAACCGTATTGTTTGGTAGGGTACCCTTTTGGCGCTGATTATATTGTGAAGAAACTTGTCCGAATTGTTGCTCTAGTTGCTTAATAGCCACTGAGTGAGACTCTATTTTCTGGTTCATACTTGAAATATCTGCTTCCATTTCCTTTAAAGTCTCATCATGATGGTCGCTCGCTTCAACAATTTTTCAAACATTTCTTCAATCCTGGAGTTGCTTGATCCGGCATCACAATTGTGCGGTGGCACATAAGGACCATTCCTGAAGCCTTCTCTTCTCCCCCATTCTGCGTTTGGCACTCCCCCCCTCTCTCTCTCTCATAGTATCAACCCCTGTTATCTCTATACATCCCATCATGGTTGAAGTTCCAACCTTGATTCTCGGAACCTTGCCTCCAATAATCCGAATTGGACCCTTTGGGGTTGTTTCGGAAACCCGCATCTTGGTTGCTTACAAAACATGCATCCTTATCAAAGAATGGTTCATCATAGATAGGAGCTTTCGAAGGTTGGTGAATGACTGCCTTGATACTTGCTTGATTGTTCTTGAAAACCAAGTCCATACTTGTGTGGAGTTGAGCAAGTTGCTCCATGATCTCTTCTTTACCTTTACTTGCTCACGCATAAGAAGACTTTTGCCCAAAACCTAAAAGCCTTGGACCGAGATAAAAATCAATGGAAACAAAATACACAGGTTCACATCTAGTACGCGATGCGGACCTATCGTGGAGGCAAATCTTACACTGGTCCTCGATAGTTGCACGTCGAGGTACCATGCAGATCGCTACTATTTTGTCAAACATGGGAAATTAAAATTCTGCTACGATTGCTTTAAAATCGAGTAAGAGAGATTTCTAACTCAATTTTGCCCCCTGATCAAGGTGTGAAGTTGAATTTTCGATATTGTGCACGGATTTTGAGATACATGGAAATTATGATTCCAGGCACCTTAGAGACACATTTTTGGGTACTTTTTGGGGTCGTTTCAATATCTCCCCCATGGGAACATTCATTCCCAAATGTTAAAGAAATATATATGAGAAGACTAATCATGAAGAAATCAGCCCCAACAAGAATGCAAAAATACACTTAATTACCATTTTCAAAAAATCTCAACATAAGTGATAAAATCACCATGAACTTTGTCAATATAAGCATTAATGCATGCAAATGACTTAAAGGTTGAAACATGTGACATGAAATCACATAGAAGACTTATAATTAGTACCTTAGGGTTCAGTAGAATGGCAGAGATAAGGATATCATTTTTGCATATCCGCTTCGGCCTCCCATGCAGCACTCTCGACTTGTTATTCCTCCAAAGGACCTTAACTGAAGCAATATCCTTGTTCCTCAACCTCTTCCCCTGTCTATCCAAGATCTCTACTGGAACATCTTCATATGTCAAGTTATGTTCAACCACGGCCACAACATCAAGAGGCACAATAGAATTAGGGTCACCCACACATTTCCTCAACATAGACACTTGGAAGACCGGATGAACCAATTCCATTTTACTAGGCAACTCCAACTTATAGGTTAGCTTACCAATCCTACTAATCACCCTATTAGGACCCACAAATCATGGACTTAGTTTACCCTTATCACCAAAATGAACCATACCTTTCATGGGCAGCACCTTCAAATAGACCCAATCACCATCTTTAAATTTAAGCTCTCTTCTCCTCACATTGGCATAGGACTTTTGACGACTTCAGGATGTTTTCAACCTTTTTAAAATCAACCTTACCTTCTCGATAGCATCCATAACCAGATCCGGACCCAACAAAGCCATTTCTCCCACTTCAAACCACCCAACCGGTGATCTAAAATGTCTACCATAGAAGGCCTCAAAAGGAGCCATGCCAATGCTAGAATGATAGCTATTATTATAAGAAAACTCAATCAATGGAAGATGATCATCCCAGCTACCCTTAAACACAAAAATACAAGCCCTAAGCACATCCACAAGAGTTTGGATAGTTCTTTGGATTTGGCCATTTGTTTGAGGGTAAAAGGTCTTACTAAGCTTTACCTTTGTTCCAATAACTCTTTGAAAGGACCTCCAAAAGTGTGAAGTGAATTGAGCACCATGATCTGATATGATAGACAAGGGCACCCCATGCAATCTCACCAACTTATGAATGTACAATTTAGTATAGTCTTCGGCCCCATAAATAGTCCTAACAAGTAGGAAAAGAGCCAAACTTGTCATCCTATCAACCACAACACAAATACAATCAAAACACTTTCTAGTCTTAGGCAACCCAACCACAAAAAATCCATGTTAATCTCCTCCCATTTCCAAGTGGGAGTCTCTATGTCTTGGGTTAGGCCACCTGAACTTTGATGTTCGACTTTGACTTATTTGCAACTATGACAACCAGATACGAATTTGGCAATGTCCCTCTTTATGCCTCCCCACCAATACACATCCCTCAAATCTATCTACATTTTGGTAGAACTAGGGTGGCTAGAATAGGAAAAATTATGTGCCTCATCAAGAATCTTTTCCCTCAAGTCATCAACACAAGGCAAACACAACCTACCTTGGTTCCTAACGGCACCATCTCCCCCTTGGGAGAAAACCTCCATCTTGCCCTCTTTTACCAAGACCTTCAATTCTAACAAGGAGAGATCAAGATCTTCCTTTGCTTTCACCTCATTAGAAAGGGAAGACTCTGAACCATCAACAACCACAATGCTACCATTATCCACCTGTTCCAGCCTAACCCCCAGTCTAGCCAACCGATGGATCTTCCAAGCAACCTCTTTTCCCCTACCATCAAGATGAGCTAGGCTAACCATAGGCACTCTATTCAAGGCATCTACCACTACATTAGCCTTACCGGGATGATAATGCACACTCATATCATAAGCCTTAAGAAGTTCTAATCACCTTATTTGCCTCAAGTTGAGATCTTTTTAAGTGAACACATATTGGAGGCTCTTATGATCGGTAAACACATCAACATGCACCCATACAAATAATGATGCCAAATTTTCAAAGGATTCCATGGCGGCCAATTCAAGATCATGAGTAGGATAATTCTTTTCATGCATTTTGAGTTGCCTATATGCATAGGCAGTCATCATACCATTTTACATCAACACACAACCCGAACCGATCCGGTAGGCATCAAAATACACAACTAATGTTCCAACCCTTTCATTAGAGACAAGATAGGAGTAGACACCAGCTTATCCTTCAAGGATTGGAAATTCCTTTCAGACTTATCGGTCCACACAAACTTGACATTCTCTTGAGTCAACTTAGTCATTGGAGAAGCAATAGAAGAGAACACATTCACAAACCTCCGATAATAACCCGCTAAGTCAAAGAAACTTCTAGTGTCTGATGGGGTCAATGGTATAGGCTAATTTCTAATCACACTAGTCTTTTTAGAGTCAACCTTAATACCATCCCCGACATCACATGACCTAGAAAGCCAACTCTTTCAACCAAAATTCACACTTCTCATATTTAGCAATACAACTTCTTTTCGCTCAACCTTTGCAACAGTACCCTCAAATGAGCCATGTGCTCCTCCTCACTATGAGAATAGATCAAAATATCATCAATGAAAACCACCACAAACAAATCTAGTGTTTAAAGATCATATTTGTAACATCCATGAGATAGCTGGTGCATTGGTCAACCCAAAAGACACAACCACAAAATTATAATGCCCATACCTAGTCTGGAAGGTCGTTTTAGGAATGTCTCACTCCCTCACCTTCACTTGATGATACCCAGACTGAAGATCAATCTTAGAGAAGTGGCTAGCACCTTGAAGTTGGTCAAATAAATCATCAATTCTTGGAAGAGGATACTTATTCTTGGTGGCCCTATTAAGTTGCAGGTAGTCAATATACATCCTAAGAGACTCATCCTTCTTCATCTCAAATAACACCGGTGCACCCCAAGATGATTGACTAGGCCTAAAAAAAACCTTTCTCCAACAAGTCCCTCAATTGCTCCTTCTACTCCTTTAACTCCATCGGGGCCATACAGTAAGGGGTAATAGAAATGGGTTGACTACTGGGAAGGAGGTCTATACCAAAGTCTATTTCCCATTCCGGAGGAACACCGAGAAGGTAAGGAAAGACATCAAGGAACTCACTAACCACCGAAACCGACTCTATGGTAAAGACTTCGGACTCCACATCTGTAACCCTCATAAAATGATAAAGACACCCCTTAGAGATCAACTTTTGGGCTTTAATGCAAGAGATAAACCTACCCTTGACCACCACAGTATGACTCTCCCACTTAAGGAAAGGTTCATTTGGGAATTGGAATTCGACCATATAGGTTCTACAATCAATAGAGGCATAATATGGATGCAACCCATCCATCCCAAGAATGACATCAAAATTAACTATATCCAACTCAACAACATCACAAGGCAATGTTTTATTGCAAGATGCAAATAGGATAGTTTTTATAGACCTTTCTAGCAATAATAGATGCACCAATATGAGTAGACACCTCATAAGACTCACACAACAATTCGGGCTCAACATGAAACTTTTTGGCATTAAGAGGAGTAAAAAAAGAAATAGTGGCACCCAGGTATATCAATGTGACACATCAAAATAAAAAACTTTTAAAATACTGGTGATGACATCGAGCATCTCATCAACCCCTTGCCTCCCATGTAAAACATAAAATCTATTGTGCCTTGGGGTACCACCTTGTTTCCCTCCTCTCCCAAAAGGAACCACATTAGCACCTCGGCCTTGAAGATGAACATCTTTACCCTTTTTGCGATTACGTGGTTAATCCATCATCTTGTTTCCCCCCTCCCCAAAACTATAGCAGGCATTAGTAGCCCTCAAATAAGGGCCACCATGATCCTTACCACATCTTGGACACACGGGTCTAGGCATCACATCACCTCCCTCTTGGGGCCTTGGGTAGTTATTGTCAAATCTCCCCCTAGGAACATGAGAAGACCCTTGGACTTGATGAAACTGGCCACCCTTGATACTTTGGAACTTACCATCAAAATGGGTACTCTTGGCCTCATGACCTCTTCTCTTCCTCAATTTCTCCGCCTCCAATTTTTCGGCATAAGTCATCAAGCGGGACAAATCCATGTCAGTAATCAAATAGTGGTACGAGATTCTTCACTTACCAAATCGGAAACACCCATCACAATTGTGGAGTATATTTTGAGAGTTGATTGAAGTTGACGGCATACACCCTCGCACTCATAGATCATTGCTTCAAGTTCATGAACTACACAAATTTGGTTTCCCTAAGACCAAGAGGGAAGAACCAGTTGAGGAAAGCTGCCTTAATCTTCTCCCTTAGAACCACATTGTTGTTTCCCTTCTCCTCCTACCATTGAGTGTACAAAATTTGAGCCATTCCCTTGAGTTGGTAAGCTACCAGCTCCGTTTTTCCTTCCGACCTCACACCAATTTTTAGCAACACCTTGTATACCTCATTAATAAAGTCTTCAGAGTCTTCATACACCTTAGACCCATTGAACTTCGGTGGGTTCATCCTCATAAAGTCTCTCACCTGAGATTCTGTAGTAGAAGCATAAGGGGCTTGGGCCCCTTGATTGGCTTGATTATCCATAACTTGTACAAGCAAGGTGAGAGCATCCCGAAGCTCACCACGCGACAGTTGTTCCTCGGGTGTGAGGGCTCTTCTTACTCTTGTGTTAGGCATGATCTAGCATAGCAAAGAACAATCATTGGGGGAGAAATCTTACCTAACATAGAGTAAGAAGAAAGGAAACATTTCCTAACATGCCTCATTGCCTCTTACTCATAGTTGTGGTGCAATCAATAATAATGATTAAAACTCTAATCGACACGGTGTGTTAGATGCCGAGGACCAGTAACAAAATAGTGCTCTGATGCCATGTTTGTCATGAACCAAGCCTAGGGCTTAGACATGACACGGCATATGGAGAACCCGATGGGACCCCAAGGAAGTCACTTAACATATCATTACATATCCTTGGTCGTGGAAGCTAGAAAATAATGATAATGAGTAGAAGTAAGGCAACATGGGTCTAAGGGACATCTTTCATAGCATAAACATCAAAGAGTCAAGCTTTATCATTAATACACATCTTGTCCAACAACACCTCTAAACATAGAGCTTAGCGGGGGCCAAGGCATACAACCGGGGTCTCACTCATAGTCAATAAGAAACAAACATCAAGAAAAGAGAGTCTTAATATATAGCATAAGAGTATAGTCATTTTCCCTAGAATAGAGGACTCACCAACTCACTTGAGATAAATCGTACTAGCCACGTGGAGGAGGAGAATGATCAAGTAGGGTTCTGGTTCCTACATGGTAACATCATGTAGGAATAGAGTATGCATTAGTACATTTGAATACACTAAGTATGTAGGATGCAATGCAACAAGAGATAGGAAACATAATCAAAAAGCATAATTAAGCAATAGATGTTCATATAATAATATGACATGCATTGATAATGCTTGTAGTAAAACATGCTTACATAGAACATCACACATGTGTAGAAAGAAACCATTATTAGTAACCAAGGCCTACCATCTCCTTGGCGAGACGATTAAGATAAAAACCCCTCACTATGGATACATTGGCCTACTACCTGCCGAGCGAGGCAATTGAGGTGCAAACCCCCCAACATGGTTGTACGAGCCTACTACCTCCCAAGCAAGGCAATTGAGGTGCAAACCCTTCAACATGGTTACACGGGCCTACTACCTCCCAAGTGAGGCAATTGAGGTACATAACCCCCAACATTGTAGTTCGAGCCTACTCCTCCCGAAGGAGGCAATTGATAATCTTCCAACACTATAAATGCTTTTCATGAAATCAACACATTTATACCATCCTTTCATCTTCATAAAGTCATACAAGTCATAGGTCATACATCAATAGCTCAAGAACCCTAACTCGGCATTTTATCAAACACTTCATGGGTGTGTAATGTTAGTGTAAAACCATGCAATTAAAGAGTTAAATAAGGAAAGAAATCTTGATATAAATCATCCAACCAATACTTGGTAACACCATCATACAATATACATCAAGACCCTTCATCAATTCTCAAGATAGATCCACGATTCATAGCTCAAAACATGCTAAAACAGTCACACTTATACAAAATATCAACATTATTCGTAATAATAGAAAACCCGTATGTAAAATCAACCTAGAAACATGTAATTTAGGTAAAAGGGAAGATTGGAAACCATGGATGAGAGGACACAATGGTTGAAACCCACATACCATAACTTTGGAGAATTCTTGATGAAGACTGAAAATGGAGACTTGAGCTTGAGTAAAATCCTTAAGATCCGGATGAGTTTTGGGACTTGAAATCTAGGGTGAAATATTTGTCTAAGTGTTTGGGAGAGTATTGGGGAATATTTGTATAGGTATTTTCACGTATAGGAAGACATAGGCCCAAACCCTAAAAGCTTTGGACCGAGATAAAAATCACTGCCAACAAAATACATATGTCTGGGTCTGGTCTGCGATGTGGACCTATCATGGACGAAAATTATACTTTAGTCCGCGATGGTTGCACATCGCGGTACCATTGCAGATCACTCATTTTGCATGAACTTAAAAAAATCAAATTTCTCTATGGTTGCTCTAAAATTAAGGTTAGACCCATTTCCCACATAATTTTTCCCCTGATTAAGAATATGAAGTTGGATTTTTGATAACACGCAGGAATTTTGAGATACATGGAAATAACGATTTCGGGCACATCCGAGACATATTTTTGGGCACTTTTTGGGATTGTTTCAATTACCATGTAGGAATTAGAGCTCCTTTTGATGATCCTCTACCTGGCTTGTTTGGTACATTGGAGATAACCATTGGTGAGTACTCATGTCTGAGGATACTACCTACTTTACTCTTGCTATTTTGAGACTTCATTATGTTGAGCACTTGTTATAAATGATGATGAGCCCGGAAAGTGTCTTGGCCCCCACTCCGTTCCAAGTTAGAGGTGTTGTTAGATATTATGATGTACTTATGCTATGAGATTGACTCTTTTATGCTTTAATGATTATCAAAGACTTCCCTTAGTTCTGCTTCCGTTTTTCAATGTCTCCTGTTATTGCTTATTTTGCTTCCATGACCAAGGATGTGTGATTGATTTGCTAAGAGGCTTGTTTGGGGTCCCTTTGGGTTCCCCATTCACCGTGGGTTGGATCACGAAAATAGTATATCAAATGTAAGACTTTCTCTTTGCACTGTCTTAAACACCTAATGCAACCCCACTAGTATCATACATTATTTCAAATGGCTTAGACCAATCAGGAGCTACAATAATTGGTGTTGAGATCAACCTCTTTTCAATTTTTCAAATGCTTACATACATGCATCATCAAACACAAACTTGGCATCCTTCTCCAATAAATTGCATAATGGGTTTTAAATATTGGAAAGCTTTTATGAAACGTCTATAAAACCCTGCATGCCCCAAGAAACTTCTAACCCCCTAAACTAAGATGGGTGGTAGAAGCTTTTCAATTATCTCAATCTTAGCTCTGTTGACGTCAATGCCTTTCACCCGAGATTTTATGGCCCAACACAATATCTTCTTCAATCGTATAATAGTATTTCTCCCAATTTTAGTACCAAGTAACCTTCCACACATCTTTGCAAAATGTCATGCAAGTGTGCTAATCAATCCTCAGATGAGTGTCCAATCAAACTGAAATCATCCATGAAATATCTCAATAGTGCTTTCCACAATATCAAAGAAAATAGATATGCACCTTTGGAATGTTGCAGGGGCATTACATAATCCAAATGACAGCATTTTAAATGTGAATGTACTATATAGGCATGTGAAAGTGGTTTTCTCCTGATCTTCCTGAGCAACAATGATCTGATTATAGCCAGAATACCTATCAAGGAAATAATACCACCCCTTTTTAGCAAGTATATCAAGCATCTGATCCATGAATGGCATAGGAAACTGATCCTTCTTTGTTGAGGTATTGAGGTTTCTGTAGTACATACATACCCTTCATCCGATAACTGGAAACATAGGGATCAATTCATTTTTAGCATTTGGCACCACTGTGATACCCTCTTTTTTAGGAACACACTATCCTGGACTTACCCATTCACTAGCAGCAATTGGGTAGATTACTTCTACATCTAACAACTTGATGATTTCTCTGTGAACCACCAACATAAGAGGTTCAGGCGCCTTTGATCTTAATGCAAGGCTTGTAGTCTTTAACTAACTGGATTTGTAAGTGCATATCCCCGGAGTAATACCAATTATATCTGCAATAGTCCATCCAAGAGCCTTTATAAATTGCTTGAGCACTACCACAAGGGCATCTGCTTGCCCCTCACTTGAATCCGCAGCTATGATGACCGGTGATGTATTTTTCTCTCCTAAGAATGTATACATCAAATGTGATTGAAGTGCTTTCAATTCCAATACCAGAGGCATCTCTACAGAGGGTTTTGAGGGTGGTATCTCCTGTTCTTCAAGTCTAGCTCCAACTTGGTTTCATGCCTAAGGCCGAATGACAACCGAAGAGCATTCATTGTCTCCTCATAATCTGGGATACTATCACCATCAAAGTTCATCAATATTGCCTCCAAAGGCTCAACTTCTAGTTGGAGCTTAATAGGTACCTCTGACTCATCATCATTAACAACAATTTCAATCAGCGAAAGTACCCTCAGATCAAAGTTCTCCCTCTCTTATTGACAAACATGAAACATGACCTCTTCTTCCCCGAATTGAATATGAGTAGTCCTTTCTCTATATTAACTAAAGTGTGACCTGTAGCTAAGAAAGTTCTCCCCAAAATAATAGGAAAAATCAACCTCAAAGTCAAGTATAATAAAATTTTTGGGAAATATAAACTTATCTATCTTTACCAACACATCATAATGTACACCAACAGGTTTCTTGATTGTTTTGTCTACCATTAGTAACTACATTTTTGTAGGAGTAGGAGTTCCCAAACAAAGTTTCTTGAAGATAGCAAGCGGTATCAAGTTGATGCTAGCATCCAAATCATAAAGTGCTTTAGCAAATTGTACCTCTCCGATAGTGCATGGTATACTGAAAGAGCCTGGGTCTCACGCTTTTGGACCAATGGCTTGGTGGTGATAGCATTACAATTTTGAAGATCGTGGGAAAGAGCTTGACTCACCGTCCGCTTCTTTGTGACCAAGTCCTTCATGTACCTTGCATAGCCTAGCATCTTCTCTAAGGTTTCAATCAAAGGGATGTTCACCAATAGTTTCTTGAGCATTGGTAGGAAGTGCTTGAGCTTGATCTCCTCCTCCCTCTTCTTGATTCATTGAGAGAAAGGGGGAGGAGGTCTTGGGAAGGTCAACTACCCCATTCTTCACATTATTATCTCTCTTGGCTACACCCCTTCTCATGTTTTCTTTATCATGCACATGTTCTACTTCGATCGACATGGAAGGCTCAATGATACCTTTACCTCCCCTAGTTGTGATTACCATAAAATGCCCCTCATTCTTTGGGTTTTGGACCGTATTGCTAGACAAAGTACTATTTTGTGTCGATTCAATTGGGAAGACAGTTGACCAAATTGTTGCTGTAATTGCTTGATGAATACTGAATGAAACTCTAATTTTTGATTACTTGAGATATCTGATTTCATCCATTTCAAAGGCTCATCTTGGTTCTCTGCATTGTTCAACAATTTGTCAAACAACTCATCGATCCTTGAAATGCTAGAACCGGCTTCATGATTATGAGGAGGCACATAAGAACCATTTCTATACCCATCTCTTTGGCCCCACTCAACTTCTAGCACCCTAGCTCTCTAAAAATAACCACCACGGTTATCTGTATATGGACCCTCTTGATTGTAGTTCCGACCTTGATTTTTGAAATCTTGATGCCAATAGTCCGGATTGGACACTTGAGAATTGTTCCAAGAACCTACCATTTGATCTCTATCAAAGCAAGCATGTTCATCATTATGTGACTCACCATACATAGGCTCTCTTGAAGGTTAGTGGATGACCACATGAACACTTTCTTGAGTTTGCTTCACCGCCAAGTCCACACTAGTCCAGAGTTTAGAAGTTGTTGCATGATCTCATCATTGATTTTAGCTTGCTTCGAATTAATACTCACTGCAGATAAGCTCCTTGTAGTAGCTCTCTCCCTTTGGCCCCATGCTCTTTTTGTCTTCACTACTTGCTCCATAATTTAATCTATCCTTGTGAACAATTGCAATAAGAACATGCCTCCCATGATTGTATCGGCACATGCTTGACTATTCTCATTAAGAGCTTAATAGAAAATTTCCTCTAAGGTATCATCCATGATCTTATGGTTTGGAATCATTCTCAAACATTTGGTGAACCTCTGCACATTGTTCAAATAGAATCACCTGGGAATTGCTCAAATTTATTGAATTGGTCCTTGAGTTTGAACATTTTGGACCTTGGGAAATATCTCTCTAAGAAGGCTCTTTGCAATTCTGCTCAACTGGTGATTGAACTCTATGGGAGCTCTGACAACCATATTTGCATTACTGGTAAGAGATTAAGGGAACACACACAACCCAACAGCATCCATAGAAAGATTCGATGTACCCATCACACTTTTACAAACAAATGTAACATTATGAAGATGATTGTAAGGATCCTCAGCAGGTAACCCTGCAAACAAACCACTATTCTGAAGCATTTGGAGTAATCCGCTTGACAGAGTGAACTTAGTGTCTACCAATAGTGGTGGCAACAATATAGCACCTGTGACATCCATGGCCATAGGTTTCAACCGATATTTATTCCAACCATATGTATTTTGTTGAAATCCCTATGGTGTGACCTATTTTCCCTTTGTGATGGATTGTCCTCTCTACCCATATCATCATCATGTCGATCCATGTCTTCATCAACTGATTCACGTTTGCTTGAGCCATTCTCCTTGCAACCCGTGGAATCTCAAGATTAAATGGAGCTAAGGGTTCACCTTGGCTCCTTGTGTTGGGCATACATCTAGTATACCCTATAAAAGAAACTAAACAACAAAAACAAAAAAAAATTAAAATATAAGATAACTAAGCAATCAACACTTGACTTAACTACTAGTAAAATCAAGACAAAACCTTGACATATTCCCTGGCAACGACACCATTAATTTTGATCACGCTCAAATAGTAGCTCTCACTTTGAGGATAAAGAGATCGTTGTCAAATATAGAACCTAACCATAGGTTAGGGTCGAATCCCAAGGGAATGTGTGGTTTTGCCGCATTGATTCACCAACAATTATTTCAAGCATCAAATAACAGTATTCTCAATTAAGGGGGATCGTAATGATTGGTAACAACTAAAACTATACTAATAAAGCGAAGAAACAATCAAATTTGAGAGCAACTTGAGAAATTGTGTTCCCCGTGATTCACTAACTCAAACACCTCCAGATTAAATAACCTAAATTAGGACAATGCATGCAGGACAATAACTTTAGTTCTTCCAACCCTTGGGCAAAGGTGAAGGTCAAATTTCACAATGGCGCTTGGCTGACTACCATAGCGTGCCAACTAACCATTACTTATTGTCCCAGTCAACCTCTCCTTGATGGAGTTTGGTTGTTTACACGAGAACACATCAATCAAATCCTGTCACCCATTTCATTATCATATTCATCACTACCTTGATCGAGATCATGGCATTAGGCGGAGTTTCATATTAGCCACCATTAAACAACAAGCAAAGTGAAGGAAAATGAATAATACATGCAAATACCCAACAAATGAAGTGCAAATAATCCGAGTTCTTCAAGATAGCTACTTATGGTTCCCACAACCCAAAGTTATGAGAGATTTAGCTACTCATAACTTGTGTAAGAAAACAATAATGAATGAAACAAACATAGCTGAGAAATTACCCAAGAAGAATGAAGACCAATAAAACCACCTTTAAATTTGGATTCGCAAGCTTGAATGATGAACTTAATCTACAAGTGATTCCAATCTCCAAATTTTGAGTCTCAAAGTAAAACCCTAATTTTCTACTCTAAAACCCTCTGTATAATCTAATTGTGTTATCAAAATTATGAAAAAGATCTCAAAAACTTATTCTAAAACCCTAACATATACTATTTATGCTATTTACAAAAAGATCCTTAAAATAATTAGAAAATCTTGTCGGCAGCTGCTACGGCTCGTAGGGTGACCTACGAGCCATAATCAGGCTTTCGTGGTCTGCACTTAGAATTTCGGACTTCACTACTATGATCCACCTCTACGAGTCGTAGTCTGGTCTACGTCTCGTAGTGCCTTCTCGTAGTCCACCCTTTCATTTTCTAGTCCAATTTGATTTACAATGTTAATTGCTATGAGGCCCTATCCTACGAGTCATAGTGAGCACTATGACCCGTACCTTTAGCTCGTATGGCTGAACTTCAAATTCTCAGATTTTGGTTGTAGAAACTGTTAATTGTTAGGATCATCCCCTACAACTCGTAGCTTAAGCTATGACTTCTAGTGGGTCCAATAGTTCCTTAAAAATCAACAAAATCTGCAACTTGTCCCTAAAATCAAGCCAACCTGTATTGTATGCAAAATAAACACAAAAACATAGAAAAATCATAAAAAGTCGCATTAAGGACACACAAAATCCCATGTTTTAGACACCAAATGTGTTGTACTTTGACAGCATATCAACGCCCTCAACTTAGAATTGTTGCTTGTCCATAAGCGACGACTCAATCTAGATAGATAACAAAGCAATACATAGCAATTTACTCCAAGGCATATACCATACTCAATTTCAACTTAGGTACCCATAACAACATTTTCAAATCATGACCATATAGATATTAAGAAAACCACATCATATTAACTCATTTGACAAACCAACTGTGACAAGTTAAGGTGCATCAAAAATGCACATTTACTGAACAAGTCAAATGTTAACCATGCAAGCAAATGCCCTCACAGGAAGGAAGTCCCTTTTAAACTCTCGATATGATTTCAAAAGTTACTCATGGGACTTGTGCGAGCATCCTCACTGTCACAAATTAGATTCATACATGATAACCAATACCACAGGCTTACCCCTATACTCACAACCCAAACTATTGACTAATTGGATTAGAATCACTTTAGGACTTCATAGGCTTGTAACGTAGGTTCATGGGGCTTTGGTAAGGTATTTTGGATAATTAGTGACTAAGGGCCAACCTTGAATCACATTTTAAAACACTTTAACCTTAACAACTCAACCATTCTCAACTTGTTCTCTGTTATTCTTTATTATCAAGCTTTTCTTGGTATTTTCTCTTCATTTTTCAGCTAGTGCCTAATTTTCAACTCACACTAAAGCATCTTTTTCTCTTTTTCTCTTAGCCGATACATGACTTTCTATTCTTTCTTTTATTCCCAAGTCGTAACCTTACTTTTGCTATTATACCATAACACAGTCCACCCTCAACTTAGGCTTTTAGCTTGAGGTAAAGTACACAATATCAACTCCCCAAACCAGGGCCACTTTTGGTAGACACCCTCAACTTAGCTTTTTGCCTCAATCAAGTTTCATAATATTCAAGGATTCCCCGATGCCAATATCAAGGTATTTCACTAGATAAAGTTAGGGTAACTAGGTATTAAGCAAGGAAAAAGTACATGTTAAGCTCAAATATTTTGAGCAGATAACTTCTTTCGTTTGGTTTGTAATTTAGGAAAAAGATATCTAAATCAAAGAACAAGGGCCTAATATCCCTTCTTAATCCATACAATCTCTAGTCCTACTCAAAGTAATAGGGAAAGTACTGAATCAGTACATAATGCATAAACACAACAAAATTAGCTCACATGCACATGGCATTGCATACATTGTCAACAAAGACTCGCAGATCATTCTTCAAGCATCAACTTGTTTTCACTTAATCAGAACAATCATTGTCAAACCATTCAAACATGCATGATCACAAAATAACTACTAATTATCAAGAATTTTCAAGGGTACCAATTTTTCAAAAACAAATTCATAAACCATCGAGACAATGTACATGCCAAGAGTTTAATCACCATATACCATAAAAATTATCTACAACATCTAAAACGTGTTAGTTCAACATAAAAATAAAAATCCACGAGGCATAAGAACAAAGGTAAGTAAACCATGGGATATCAAAAACTTGGATAGTTATAGAGTAAAGGCTACTCAGACTTCACCCTAGTTCATAACTACCCATAGCCCCTCGAAACACATGTACTTTGTCCACAAATGTACAAGGCAAAAACAAAATAAGAATAGGGGGTCATACCTTGGGTTGCCTCTCAAGCAGCACCTGATTTATTATTGTTGCATGACATGAATGGTGTGCTTCTTTATATCTCTTAATGGTCCCACTTTTCCATTGCCTTGATTTCGTTTGTCTCCTATGTAGCGTTTAACTCTTTGATCATTTACTTTGAAAGTTCCTCCATCTTGTTTCTCCAAGTCAATGGCACCATGACTGAAGCCACGTGCTATTCGGAAGGGCCTTAAGTGTATATATTTAAGCTTTCTAGGGAATAACTTCAATCTGGAATTATAGTGCGACACCAAGTCCCTTGGTGCAAATTGACGACCTTCAATGCGATGATCATGTTGAAATTTAATTCGTTGCTTATACAGTGCCAAGCTCTCATATGCCCTTGACAGAAATTCATCAAGGTCATTAAGTTGACTCAACCTAGATTATGCGGCGTCATGCCAATCAAGATTCAACTTCTTTAAGGCCCACATTGCCTTATATTCAAGCTCCAGTGGCAAATGACATGCCTTCCCAAAGATAAGTTTGTAGGGGGACATGCCAATAGGAGTTTTAAATGCAGTCCAGTATGCCCACAATATATCATCAAGCTTTCTTGACCAATCTATTCAATTTACATTAACCATTTTGGCTAAAATCTACTTGATTTCCCTATTGGATACCCACCTGCCTTCTTAATTGTGGGTGATAGGGTATTGCCAACTTGTGTTTTACCCCATACTTTTCAAGAGTGCTTTAAAGGGCTTTTTACAAAAATGAGAACCTTAATCATTGATGTCAGCCCGAGGAGTACCAAATCTAGAGAAGATGTTCCTTTTGAGGAATGTTATGACACTTTTACTTTCATTGTTAGGTAGCGCCACATCCTCCACCAACTTTGAGACACCACAGCTACCAAGATATACTTGTCCCCATATGAGCTAATGAATGGTCCCATGAAATGTCCCCCAAACATCGAAAACTCAATTACCAAAATAGGATTTAGAGGGAGCTCATGTTTACGTATAACTCCACCTTATCTTTGGAACCTATCACAATCTTTTGCATAATCATGAGCATCTTGCTGGATTGTGGGCCAATAATACCCACACTGCAAAATCTTATGGGCTGTTAGAATCCCACTATGGTGCCCACCCACAAGTGATGCGTGAGAAGTTTCAAGTATGCTCATCATTTCTACCTCAGGGACACAGTCATGCATATTAGCACACACATGGAATTAACATGGGTCATCCCAAAAGAACTTTCTCACATCATGCATAATTTTTTGTCGTTGATGCGCGTTCAAGTTAGTAGGTACAATGCAACTCACTAGATAATTTGCATAATTTGCCAACCAAGGTATAAGATCATAAGGAAAAGATTCCTCAATCTCAAGACCATCATGAAACTGCATCACTTTCCCATCCTCCAATCTCGATAGGTGATTGGTAACTTGGTTTTCTAACCCTATGCTTTCAATAACATTGAAGTTGAACACTTGGAAAAGAGGTAAACATCTTATTAATCTTGGCTTTGCATCCTATTTGGCCAACAAATACTTTAATGCTGAGTGGTCCGTGTATACTATCACTTTGGCTCCAAATAAGTACGAATGGAACTTTTCGAATGCAAAGACCAACGCAAGCAACTCTTGCTCTGTGATAGTAGAGCTGTGTTTAGGGCTTTGCTAGCATAGTTTAAACGCCTAACATGTTCTTCGAAATGCCCCATAATCATAATTTTTATATATCTCAAAATCCGTACGTGATTTCAAAAATCCAACTTCGTATTCTCGATCAAAGGAAAAATTGAGTGGGAAATGGGAATAATCCAAATTTTAGAAGAGCCATAGCAAAAATTAATTTTAGCTAATTTTCGATTTCCAGTGGTTGTCCGCGCCCAGGGCACGATGCGCCTAGGGAGCGCCATTTGTAATCCCAAGTCTATGTATAGTCCTTGATGCACCAGGGCCGCGGACCAGTGTATTATTTCCCTTGGTTATTCCATTTTTGCCAAGGGCATTGGGGTCATAGCCCCATGCCCAATTAAACGTGATATCACCAATGCTTAGCCATTTTTAAACTCTATAACTCATAAAACCCTCTCTCAAACCCCTTTAAGACTCTATCACATTCTCTTATTTAAATGTTAGAAATCCAAGCTCAACTTTGGGACTCAAGTATTCATCTCAAGCTCTAAAATCACTTCAACTTCATTTCATCTAATTCAAGGTTTAAGGTATATGGGTTAAATCCATTGGGTCCTTTCACCCATAGAGCCCAAACATTCCTTTTCATGAAAATTGTATGTCTTCAAGTGATATTATTACCCGTGGATATCTCTTATTGTGGATTATGAACATAAATCATGTTGGGGTTTTATAAAGTATTAATTGATTATGCATGTATATCTATCTCAAGTTTATTCCATGAATAGATTATGTCTATTGAGTCTATGCATATTTTGAGCTATGAAACTATAAATTATTATGAGCTTTTATAATGGATTTCAATATACCCTACATGAGGGTTTTACTACATGTTGATGGGTTGTTTTTCATTGAGTTTACTCATCTTATTTCACTCTTTTGAATTACATGATTTTCAACAATATCATAAACGCACCAAATGTTTGATAAAATGACATGACAAGAATTCTCAAGTTATTGATGATCTATTACATGATTTACAAGTCAAGTGACTTCATGATTATTAAGGGATTCAAGAATGCATTGAATTCATGAAAAGTATCTATGATTTTACAAGTACCAACTTAAACCCTATTTCAAGAATTTTACCTCTTTTGGGCCATTCATGTTAAAGTAAGGGTTCATGTATGATTACGTTCTACTCTCATGTTCAAGTTAGGCTCACTACTAGAGGTCAAGTATGTTTATGAGCTACTCAAGTCATGTTCTTACAAGTATTCATGTTATGATTAAAGTATGATTATTTCAAGTATTCTATGGGATTTGACTTAGCACCGGTTGAGGCTTAAAATAGTGGCTTGACTCAAGTTGTCCTTATATAAAGTCCTTAGTCTCTAAATTATGTGCCACCATAGAATTATGATTATTACCTTTGCAACACTAGTAGATCCATCTAGTTCATTTTATCATGTTCGGTTTGCCTTGGCTAGTAGACCATACTTTGCCAGGGGGTGCCATGCCCAGTCACCTGAACTTATGGGATGTCAGGCCTTGGATGAAATGCCCCACGTGTGGTTCAGAATATTCCATAATTGTGATTTCCATATATCTCAAAATTCATGCGTGATTTCGAAATCCAACTTCATATTTTTGATTAAGGGGAAAAATTTAATTGGCAATGGGTATAACCCATATTTTAGAAGACCAGTTGCAAAAAATAAGTTTTGCTAATTTTCGATTACCAGTGGCTGTCTGCACCCTCGCCACAACGCACCATTGGTGCAGAGCAGTATATTTGGTCAGGTGCGATAGTTTTGTGTCGCGCTAGGGATGCTAACCAGTGTATTATTTTTCTTGGTTTTTTTGTTTCAGCCAAGGCCATTGGTCTCATAGCCCCATGACACTTAAACGTGAAATCACTAATACTTAGCCATTTTTCAAATCTATAACTCACAAAAACCTTCTTTCAAACCCCTCTAAGACTATCAATTATCTCATTCAAATTTAAGCATCTCTAGCTCAACTTTTAAACTCAAGGATTCATTTTAAGCTCTAAGACTACTTCAAGTTCATCTCAAAGTATTCAAGGTTTATGGTATGTGGATTTCATCCATTGGGTCCTTTCACCCATGGAGCCCAACCTTCCCTTTTCATGAAAATTGTATATTTTCAAGTTATATTACTTATGAGTATCTCTTATCATGTATTATGAGTATAAATTATGTTAGAGTCATATGAAGTATTGATTGATTATGTATATTGAGATTATGCGTGTTTTGAGATATGAAACTATGAACTATTATGAACTTTTTTGATGGATTTCAAGGTACCCTATATAAGGGGTTTACTACATGTTGGTGGATTGATTTGCATTAACTTTACTTATCTTATTTCACTCTTTAATTTAATGCTTTTGAACAAGTATCATGAACCCACCATGTGTTTGATAAAATGACATAACAAGATTCTCAAGTTATTGATGATCAGTTGCATGATTTACAACTCAAGTTACTTCATGTAGATTAAGGGATTTCAAGTATGTGTCCAATTCATGAAAAGTACCTATATTTTACAAGTATCAAGTTAAGCGCTATTTCAAGAATTTTACCTCTTTTGAGTCATTCATGTTAAAGCAAGGGTTCATGTATGACTATGATCTACTCTCATATTCAAGTTAGGCTCACTTCTACAGGTCAAGTATGTTTATGAGCTACTCAAGTCATGTTCTTACAAGCTATTCATATTATGATTAAAGTATGATTATTTCAAGTATTCTATGGGATTTGACTTAGCACCGATTGAGGCTTAAGATGGGGACTCGACTAAAGGGGTCTTTATATAGTCTTTAGTTTATAAACTACGTGCTAGCATAGGATTATGATTACCGAGTGGATCCATCTAGTTCATGTTTATCATGTTTGGTTTGCCTTGCCACGTAGACCACACTTCGTCGAGGGTGTGATGCCTGGTCACCTGAACCGAGGGGGTGTCAGGCCTTGGAGTCCAAGTTGTAGTTGCTTTGTCTATGTCGATTGAGGTCACTTCCCATATGAATACAATTCGAGATGAACAATTTTAAGAAACTTATTTTCTTCCAAGAAACAGATTTAGAATTAAGATAAGGAATAAAAAATATGAAAATAAGAGCTTCCATTCGTAAAATTTGTGAAAAATATCGACTAATCCATAGGCGGGGGTGCATTGTCGTAATTTTTTCTAACCCGAGAGACATAAACAAAGAAAGGACTAATCAGACTTGCCAGAAGAGCCGATGTACAAAAATCTATTTTGACATGAAATGGATATATCCATATATCTCTGACTCATATTTACGAGATGATAAAATATGGCAAAAGCTATACCGAAAATTAGTTCGATATATATATATATATTGTGCAGGATGAATGATTTACATGCATGTTTTATTATGAGCATTGATCATGCATGCCATATTGAGATTATATATCCATTTTTTATGACTATGCACCTTGGTTATATTGTCTTATATCATGTTGCATTGCATCCTACATACTTAGTATATTCAAACGTACTAACCATACTATATGCCTACATGATATTACAATGTTGGGACCAAAGCACTTTTTTAGCATCCTCCACATGGCTAGTTCGGTATGTCAGAGATAAGCATTGGTGCATCCTAATGTTTGAGGACACGATCTTCATTAGTCTTGCTATTTTGAGACTTCGATATGTTGAAAACTTTTAATATGAGGGTGAGCCCGGAAAGTGTCTTGGGCCCTGCTCTTTTGCAAGTTATAGGTGTTGCTTGATATTATGATATACTTATGCTATGTGCTTGACAACTTTATACTTTTATGAATATCATGAGTTCCATTAGTCCCGCTTCCCTTTTTATTATATCTCTTGTTGTTTATTTTACCTCCGAGACCAAGGATGTGTGATTGATATGCTAAGAGGCTTGGGTCGTGATTAACTTGGTATCAAAGTGATAGGTTGTTAATGGTCCTCGAAAATCCAACACATCACCGCATCGATTAGAGTCTTATTCATGGTTGTGAAGCGCGCCAAAACTATAAAGGAAATGTTTCACTTTTTCATGGTCTATAATGTGCTTTTGGTGTAACTATAAGGTTTTCCCCTAACGAATGCTCTTGTTTCCTTCTAGATCATGCCGATTCCAAGAGGAAGAATAAGGAGAGCCTGTACTCCCGAGGGCCAACCAGCCCCTCCCGCTCCTCAAGATGGAGGGGTAGCCTAAGAAAAGTTCCGAGATGCTATCACAATATTGGCCCGTGCTCTGACCAACCAAATGAACCAAGGGGACCAAGCCCCTCATGTTCCCACTCTGGCCCCTAGGGTGATAGACTTCACAAGAATGAACCCACTGGAGTTCCATGGATCCAAGCCGGAAGAGGATTCCCAAGAGTTCATCGATGAGGTGTATAAAGTGCTATCTATCATGGGGGTGAATTCAGAAGAGAAATTGGAGTTAGCGGCCTACCAACTCAAAGGTGTGGCCAAAATTTGGTTCACCCAATGGAAATTAGAGAGTAGAGATGATGATTCTATTCCATTGGAAAAGTTCAAAGTCGCATTCCTCAACCGGTTCTTTCCTATCGAGTTAAAAGAAGCTAAGATGATGGAGTTTATGAACCTTAAGCAAGTTTCCATGAGTGTGAGGGAGTATGCCCCCATGTTCAACAAGGTTTCCAAGTATGCTCCACATTTGGTAGCCGACCCTAGAGCTAGGATGAACAAGTTTCTGTCGAGAGTGTCCAACTTGTTGAATGAGGAGTGTTGTACCGACATGCTAGTGGGTGATATGGATTTGTCCCATCTATTGACATATGCCGAGCCAGTAGAGGCAGAAAAGATTAGAAAAAGAAGAAGTGGTGAGTCCAAGAAGGCTCGTTCTGAAGGTAGTTTCCAAGGTTCCAAGGGTGGCTGGTTTCCTCAAGGCCACAAGTTCCAAGGCTAAGGGTCTTCCAATGCTCCTAATAAGATATTTGTTAATGATAATTCAAGATTTCAAGATTGTAATGGTGGGATGACTCACCTTAAGTGCCAAAGATGTAGTAGAAACCATAGTGGTTTCTGCTTGAGCAATTCCAAATGCTTGCTTTGGTTCTGGTGTAGTGGGTCACAAGGTTATTAATTGTTATCATGCTTAGAACAACGGTAGAGATGGTCGTCTACCTAAGGTGCTAATGCGGGTCCAAGGGAAAAGGGAGGCCAACAAGGGGGTGCTCCAAGGCAAAATATATTCTATGCTCTTCAATGAAGGCAAGGGGTGGATGACGTGGCTGATGTCGTCACTGGTATGTTAAAGGTTTTTGACTTTTATGTGTACACATTGATAGATCCAGGTGCCAATCTTTCTTTCATTACTCCTTTTGTTGTCAAAAAGCTTTATGAGAGTCCCGAATTATTGTGTGAACTGTATGAAGGGTCTACCACCGTTGTTGAGTCCATTGTTGCTAAAAGAATTCAACTGAAATTGTCCCTTGTTCATATTGCATAAAGTCTAGCCTTGTGATTTTGTTGAATTAGATATGGTGGATTTCGATGTCATTCTTGGGATGGATTGGCTACATTACATATTATGTTTCTATTGTTTGTAGAACCCATAGGGTTGAATTCCAATTCCATAATGAGCCCATCCTTGAGTGGCAAAGTTGTGATGTGGTGGTCAAGGGTAGATTCATCTCTTGTCTTAAAAGCCCAAAAGTTGATTTCTAAGGGTTGCCTTTATCATCTTGTGAGGGTTAGGGATGTTGAGTCCAAAATCCTTCCTATTGAGCTGATTTTGGTGAGTAATGTGTTTCTTAATATCTTTCTCGATGAGCTTCCCTATGTTCCTCCCCAAAGGAAAATAATCTTTTGTATAGACCTCCTTCCCGATACTCCACCCATTTCCACTTCCCATACTATATGGCCCCTATGGAATTGAAGGAGTTAATGGATTAGTTGAGGGATTTGTTGGAGAAGGGTTTCGTAAGGCCTAGTAGGTTACCTTGGGGTGCATCAGTATTATTTGTGAAGAAAAAGGATGTTTCTTCTTAGAATTAGATTGATTACCAGCAACTTAATTGGGTTACCATAGAGAAAAAGTATACTCTACCAAGGATTAATGACCTTTTTGATCAACTACAAGGGGCTAGTCACGTTTCTGAGATTGATCTTCAGTCCGGATACTACCAAATCAAGGTGAGGGGGTGTAATATTCCCAATATGGGTTTTTCGAACTTGGTATGGACACTTTGAGTTTGTGGTTATGTCCTTTGGGTTGAATAATACACCAATTAATTTATAGATATGAAGAATAGGGTCTTTAATACCTTCCTTGACATATTTGTCTTTATTGATGATATGTTGATTTATTCTCGGAGTCAGGAGGAGCATGTGGATCACTTAAGGGTGGTATTGCAAATCATGAGAGAGGAGAGGATGTTTGCTAAATATGAAAAATGTGAATTTTGGTTGAAAGAGGTTTCTTTTGTAGGTCATATGGTGTTGGCTGATGGCATCAAGGTGGACCCTAAGAAGACGAAAGTGATATGAAATTGGCCTAGACCCTTGACTCTATTGGAAATTAGGAGCTTCTTGGGTTTAGCAGTGTATTATTATAAGTTTGTGAATGAACTTTTCTTCTATTGCCCTATGAAAAAGTTGAGCCAAAAGAAGGCAAAATTCATGTGGACCTATAAATATGAAATGAGTTTCCATACTTTGAACGATAAGCTTGTCTCCGGTTCTATCTTGGCCCTACCAGAAGGGTTGGAAGGGTTTGTGGCATATTGTGTGTCACACCCAAATTTTCGTTAGGGCGGACTGGCACCTGATGCCAATAAGGCGCAGGAGAACCGACCTGTATCTATGCGCTTTCTATACATATTTTAAGGGGTTTCTACAGTCAAAATGCCATTGTGAAAGTAAACAGTAAGTAATAATAAGCCAAAAGGAAATGCATACGGCTAGACCATTGGGGCAATCGTGTCTAAGGTACGGATATGACCACACTTTAATTTACATAGTCTACAAAGCCTCAACATAAGGAAAAGTATCTGATAAAGGTCAGGACAGGTCCCACCTCGACTAACTATACAATACAAAAATATAAGCTCTAGACACACAAAGCTCTGAAACAACCTGGAGCTTGGTAACAACAGCTGAGTATCTTGTACTCCTACTGGGGAGATCAATTAGCACCTGTACCTGTAGCATGAAATGCAGGTCCCCCGTAAGGGACGTCAGTACAAGATAATGCATTGAATACGTAAGGCAGGAAATACTGTATATGAAGTAAAAACTCAAATGAAACTATGCACTGGTGTAGGATAAGAGATCACCTTTAGTTATACTGTGGGATCATGTACTTTATGTTCTTTTATTTACTTTACCTTTACTGTATGATCTGTGCACAACATGTAATACAAATGGCCAGCTGATTAGTGGTAAATCTATATCGGGATCGGCCCTGGCTAGGCTTTTCATTTAACCCCTTGGGCTACCCCCGTGATAGGATCGACCCTGTCTAAGTGATTCTTCCACCCCTCGAGTTACCACCCATCAATAAGCAATATACTTTACTTTATCTTTCAATTACCTTTGAGAT
>JAOTQR010081709.1:0-86106 GCA_025774065.1 Solanum ossicruentum | reverse complement strand
GTTATGGTTTCTTGAGGAATTGAAGGTCCAAAGCATGAGATATGATATGAATGATGTTATGATGATGAAATGAGCTTATGTAAAAATTTATTCCTATATGAGATATTGCATTAGAGACTACAATGAATCCTATATAAAGTGTTGCATAGACTATGCCCAATCTGGGTGGAAAAGAGCCTGGGTAACCATCCAAGGGGTTTATACTTCGTCACCATTGATGTTTGGGGTGTGACCATCATCAACCATGCGAGGAGTTTATACTTGATCACCATGGATGGTGGGTTTCAACCACCATCAACCATGCGAGGGGTTTATACTTCGTCACCATGGATGACAGGGTGCGACCACCATCAACTACCAAGGGGTTTATACCTTGGATAGCTTGCTTGGTATCATTCTTCACATATGATATTATATATGAGCATGATACACTTAAGCATGATTTACATATGCATTGATCATACATGCCATCTTACTATAATATGCCTATTGTCTATCATTTTTGCATTTTGGATTATGATGCCTATCTTGTCACATTGCATCCCACATACTTAGTACATTCAAACGTACTAATACGTACTCTTGCCTACATGATATCACCATGTAGGGACTGGTGCCCAAGTTGATCATCCTCTTCCTCCACGTGGTTAGATGGTGCTACTCCAAGCTTGTGGTGAGTCCTCTATTTCGTGGACTTTGGTTATGTCTCTTCCCTATTATCTATGTATTGAGACACTACCTTATGTTATATTTGAATATGAGAGTGAGCTTGGTTACCTTGTCTTGGCCCCCGCTCTTTCTATGTTTTATAGGTGTATGTTGGACAAGATGTGTACTATGTATGAGGTTGACTCTAGACTTTTGACTTCCATGTTTAAGCAAGTTTCCCTTAGTTCCCTTTCCCTTACTTTGATTGAATATGTTTTTATGCTTCCGCAACCAAGGATGTGCGACGATATGTTAAGAGGCTTGTTTGGGGTCCCTTCGGGTTCCCTATCCGCCATGTCACGTCTAGGCCCTGGGTTTGGGTCGTGATAGAAAGATGCCTTAAACTCCTCCCATAGAATCCTATTGTTTTTTCACTTCTCCTCTTCCCATTGAGTATACTATATTTGGGACACCCCCTTGAGTTGGTAAGCCGCCAACTGCGCCTTCTCTTCCGATCTAACACCCATGATAGCCAACACCTTGTATACCTCATCAATAAATTCTTAAGGGTCCTCATCCACTTTAGACCCGTTGAAGTCTGGGGGGTTCATCCTCATAAAGTGCCTCACTTGAGATGTTGGAGTAGGAGTATGAGGGTCTTGGGCTCCTTGATTGACTTGATTAGCCACAACATAAGCTAGCAAGGTGAGATAATCATGGAGCTCTCTATGAGCCGGTTGTTCCTTGGGTATGCGGGCTCTTCTTCATCTTGTGTTAGACAAGATCTAGCATAGCAAAAAACATTTGTTAGAGGGGAAACCTTAACTTCTATAGCACGACATAGATCACGAAGAAAGGAAACATTTCCTAAAGTATCTCTTAGCCTTTTACTCATAGTTGTGGTGCACAACACAACTATTAATAAGACTCTAATCAACGCGATGTGCTAGATGTCAAGGAACATTAACAACCTATTGCTTGATACCAAGTTTGTCACAACCCAAGTCTAGGCCCTAGACGTGACACAACGAATGGGGAACCCGAAGGGACCCCAAATAAGCCTCTTAGTATATCATTATACATCGTTGGTCGCGGAAGTAATAAAACAACAATAGAGAATAGAAATAAGGGAAAAAAGGGCTAAGGAAAGTCTTTCATATCATAGAACATCAAAGAGCCAAAGACAGTTAAGCTCAGGCATAATTACATAACTTGTCCAACAACATCTCTAAACATAGAACTTAGCAGGGGCCAAGACAAGCAACCGGGCTCACCCTCATAGTCAAAACATACAATAAAGAAAAGAGAGTCTTTATACATAACATAAGATCAAAGACATTGTCCCCAAAATTGAGGACTTACCAACATGCTTTGTAGAGATAGTACTAGCCACAGGGAGGATGACAATGATCATGAGGAGCTCTGGTTCCTGCATGGTAACATCATGTTGGCATAGACTATGTGTTAGTACATTTCAATGTACTAAGAATGTAAGATGCAATACAACAAGAGATGGGCAACATAGTCAAAATGCAATTCATAATCAATAGATAGGGTAATAACAATATGACATGTATGAATGATACTTAAAGTAAAACATGCTTATATAGGAAATATTACATGTGAAGGAAGGGACCATCATTATATACCAAGAAACTAAATACTTCGAATCCAAGGTGGACCACCCCTTAGAAGTGATTGAGGAATCAACCCCTAAATTGGTTAATGGCTTACCACCCCCATCCGAGGCGATTGAGGTTTCAACTCCTCAATTAGTTGGCAAACATGACCACCTTCCGTCGGAAGTGATTGAGATATCAACCCCTTAATTTCTTGATGGATTACAACCCTCATCCAAGGAGATTGAGGTATCAACCCCTCACTTAATTATGGTCAGCTCACAACACTATAGATACATATCATGAAATCATCACATAAATACTATCCTTTCATCATCATAAAGTCATTTAACTTATAAGCTAAGCATTAAGCCTTCAATAACTCAAGATACATAATCTGAAAAATTTATCAAACACTTGGCGGGCGTGTAATGCTAGAGTAAAATCATGAAATTCAAGAATGAAATCCTGCAAGAAAACGTAATGTAAAACCATCCACTAATACTTGGTAATATCCTTATGCAATATACATCAAAAACCTTCATTAAATCTCAACATAGATCAAAGATTCATAGCTTAAAATACTTAAACATTCACACTTTTATGAAACCCCAACATAGTTCTTAGTCAAATTCATAATAAGTAAGACCCATAAGTAAATCAACTTAGTAACATGAAATTTATGTAAAAAAGAAGCTTAGGCACCATGGGTGAAAGGACCCAATAGCTGAAACCCACATACCAGCACTGGAGAATTCCTTGATGAAGATTGAGATGAGAACTTGAAGCTAGAGTAAAATCCTTAAGATCCAAAATGAGATTTGGCAGTTGAATTTTGAGTAAAATATTTGTCTAAGTATTTGGGAGAGTATTGGGGAATGTCTTGTATGATATGGTATCGAAATATGGTTAAGTGTAGGTATTTTCATGCATCATAAGGCTTATATCCAAGACCCAAAATTCTTGGACCGAGATAAAAAAACTGGCATGAAATAACACTGGTTTGCGATGGGTCTGCATCACGGCACCATCGTGGATCAACACTGGATTTCCAAATTTTTGAAATTTCAACTTTTGATATTATTGCTCTAAAATTGGAGTTAGACCCATTTACCACCAATTTTACCCCTTTACCGTAAAATCAGATTTTTGATATCACACACAGATTTTGAGATATATGAAAATTATGATCATGGACACTTTCAAGGCATATTTTTGGGCACTTTTTGGGGCTATTTCAGTCTTGCATGCTACACAGTAGAAACAAATTAGATTATCTAGTGGTACTGAGTTAGGGAATCATGGGAAACATAATACCCTAGTTTCTCTCCATATTGATTTCTCTCTTGTGTTAGTCAATTTAGTTTTATTTTCCATTCATTATTACAAACCCCCTCCCCAGTTTGGGGAAGTAAGTTGGTTAACCACTCAAATTGCAATTATTGAAATCTCTTGAGTCTATATATTCCCTGTGGGTTTGACCCTAACCTTTGTTAGGTTCTCTTTCTTGACATCGACTGCTTTATCCTCTAAAAAGAGGTGTAACTTGGGCGACATCAAGATTTTGGCATGGTTGCCGGGGAATACGACTAGACTTAGTTAATTTATAGTAATTTGGGTGTTAATCCTTATTTCCCATTTTTAATTTTGTTCTTTTTGTTCTTTTTCTGGGTGTAAGTGTAGTGTAGGCAAACACCCGGAGTCAACGCAATCCTTTAACTCCGTTTGACCCAGAGATCCATAGAATGTTGAGGAGAATGACCCAGGATAATGCCAACAATGCAGCCAATGCAGGTCTGAATAGATCCAATGATAAGAATTCTAATATTGAGAACCTACCTCCTTTTGAAGACATCGCTCCACAGTCTTAGGATTTCAATGCCAATGCTTACCAGTGGAATCAATATAGCCTGAATGATATGGCTATGGAGGTGACTGGAGCTATTGTGTTTCTACCACTGCTGGTAGACACAAACTTTGTTGTCTCGAGTGGCTTGTTTCAATGCTGTAGATTCATGGGCTACTTGCGGATTACCGTCGAAGGATCCTCATAGCTGCATACACGATGTTGCATTCGTCTGCAAGAGTGTGATGGGAACATAAAATCTGTCTACGGATGTTGTAAGACTTTATGTCTTCCAATTTTCTCTTAAAGGCAATGCAACATTATGGATATCTGAGCTCCTGCAGAGTTCTATCTATCACGACCCAAGCCTAGGGCCTAGATGTGATACGGTGAATGGGAAGCCCAAAGACAACCAAATAAGCCTCTTAGCATATCGTGTACACATCCTTGGTTGCAGAAGTAAATTAAACAAACACAAGGGTCAAATAAATGAAAAACGAAAGGGACTAAGGGAAGCCATGCATAATAATAATAGAGTAAGAAGAGTAAAGCTTCATTAGCATAATCAAACCATGACATATAACCAACGACACCTCTGACATAGAATAGAGCGGGGACCAAGACACTTTCCGAGCTCACCCTCGTTTAATAAGTATCCAACATAAGAATGATAATCTAATAAGCATGAATCAGAATAGCTATCATACTTGGACGTGAGGACTCACCAACTAGATTATTCACAAGAACCAACTAGCCACATGGAGAGGTAGGATGATCAAATGGAGCTCAGATCCCTACATGGTAATATCATATAGGCATAAAGTATGTGTTAATACATTTGAATATACTAAGTATGCGAGATACAATGCAACAAGAATCATAAGCCATAATAACAAGATGCTTAACCATAATCAATGAACATAAGTTGAATATGCCATGTGAAATCAAACATGGCATATCTTATTTACACTATAAAGTAACATGTATGCATCATCCAACTACCTTGTGCTAAAGGGTGATGGATGTAGTATAGGTCATAACCCCTTTTAGAAGGTTATGAATAGTGCACGAGGGCAGAAAGATAGCATAGGTCATAACCCCTACATGTAAGCATGAGATAATACAACATATTAAATCATATATGAGGGTGAGGTGTACCATATAGTTCATAACCCCTACATGTGAGTGTATAATATTGAATCGCATATGAGGGTAAGGCATACCACATAGTTCATAACCCATACATATGAGTATAAGATATTGCATAACATCAACTCATACATGAGAGTAAGGTATACAACATAGTTCATAACGCCTTTATGTAGAAATTCAGCCTTGTACTAGACGGTAAGACGTATAACATAGTTCATAACCCCTTCTAGTAGGCTTCACAATTCACACGAACATAAACCTTAGCATAAGAACTCAATAACTAATCAACAATCGAGACTTGTAAAAAAAAATCATGCAATAGGTCATAGGAAAACATGAGAATTCTTTTCAAGACATTTTATCAAACACTTGGTAGGTGTGTAATGCTTGTTCAAAATCATGCAATTCAAGAGTGAAATCATGTGAGAAAACTCAATACAAATCAACCCACCAACATGTCGCAAAACCCTCATGTGAGATACCTTGAAATCTATCATCAAATCTCATAATAGATCATAGTTTCATGGCTTAAAACATACATGTTCAATAGACAAAACCAACTCATAGTATAGGCTTGGAATAGATAAACATGTATAAACCATCAATATTTCATAAAACCCCAACATAATTTTTAATTAAAATCCATAATAAGAGATACTCATAGATAACACTACTTGAAAACATGCAATTTTCATTAAAAAGAAGATTGTGTACCATAGGTGAAAGGACCCAATGGTTAAAACCCATACACCTTGAACTTGATACTTGAAGCTTGAATGAAGTTCTTGAGATTCGTAATTAAGCTTGGGGATCTTGAATTTGGATGAAATATTTGGTTAAGTATTAGAGAGGGTTTTGAGAGTGTCTTGAGTGATATGGGGTTGAAAATAGCTAAGCGTAGGTGTTTTATGCATTATAGGGCATGGGACCAAGACCCCAAGGCCTTAGGCTGAAATAAGAAAATTGGAAAAATGCACATCTCCCCGCCCATGGCATGTCGCGCCTCGGGTGCGGATCTTCTCTGGAAATCGTAATTTTTGAAAAATTATTTTCGCGACAGTTGCTCTAAAATAGGGGTTATACCCATTCCCCACTCATTTTTTCTCCCTGATCACGAATATGAAGTTGGATTTTCTATATCAAGCATAGATTTTGAGATATATAGAAATTACAATTATAAGCATTTTTGAGGCACATTTTCGGACATTTTTGGGGCATTCAATATCTCCCCCCTGAAAAATTCATCTCCGAATGTCAATGAAATGTACATAAGAGAAGTAATCATGAGGATTTATCCTTAATATGAATGCAACAAATGTATTTAAACATCATTTACAAAAATCTCAATCATGAATTTTAAAATCACCATAGGCTTATGACTGCATGCAACATGGTATGAGGGTTGAAACTTAGGACTTGAAATCATGGAAAGAGCTTAGTTTGCTAGTTTAAGTTTGAATAGAATGAATGAGGCATGGATATCTCTTTTCATGTCCGCTCCGACATTCTAAGTGATGCCTTAGACTTGTCGATTCCTCCAAAGAACCTTGACAGATGCTACATCTTTGTTTCTCAAACTTTGCTATGTCCATCCAATATCTCCTAAACACTGTATAAGGACCCACAAACCTTAGGCTCAATTCCCTTTCTTGCCAAACCAGATCACACCCTTCATGGATGGAACTTTCAAGTGAACCCAATAATCAACACAAGCACACATAACCTACCTTCGTACCTAAGGACACAATCTCCCCCTTGGGAGAAAACCTCCACTTCACCATCTTCCACCAAGGCATCCAACTCTAGCAAGGCAGGGTCAAAATCTTGCTTTAACTTGACCTCATCAACCAAAAAGAATTTGGAAATCATCAAAACCACTACACTACCATTCTCAACTACATTCAACCTCATTCCCAACCTAGCCAATCGGTATACTTCTCTAACCACCTTTTTTTACTAAATATTCCCACTTTTCATATTTAGCAAGCAACCTCTCAACCCTCAAGATTTGCAACATTACCCTCAAATGACTCAAAAGCTCTTCTTTATTCCAGGAACAAATCAATACACTATCCATAAAATACCACACACATATCAAGGTAGGGTTTAAAGACCTTATTCATGAGATCCACAAATATAGTGGGGTCATACTCAAGCAAAAGACATTTCCACAAATTCAAATTATCAGGAAGGACATCAAGAACTCATTGACCACTGGACCGACTCAATACGAATGACTTAGACTCAGCATCCGTAATCCTTAAGAGATGGTAAATACAACCCTTAGAGATCAATTTGGGACTTAAGACAAGAAATGAATCTACCCTCAACTACCACTTTACAACTTCCCCACTCAAGTATGGACTCATTAAGGAATTAGATTCTAACTTTACACACTCTACAATTAATGGATGCATGATACGAATGTGACCAATCCACCCCAAGAATAACCTCAAAATCCACTATGACAAGTTCAACAAAATCACAAGTCAAGAATTTACGCAATAAGGACATGGGACAATCCCCTATAGACTTTTCTAGCAACAATAGACTCGCCAATGGGGTAGACACCAAGAGGGTTCACATAACAATTCAGAACACGCATGAAACTTACTAGCAACAAAGGAATAATGAAAGAAATAGTGTCTCCGGGACCTATCAATGCATGCACATCAAAATAAAAACCTTTAACATACTGATAATAACATTGGGCACCACATCCCCTCCTTGGCTCCCTTGAAGAGCCTAGAACCGATTATGTGGTGGAGCACCCACTTATTAGCCACCTTGAGCCCCTTGATCAACACGACCATCTTGACCTTGAGGAAGACCATCCTTGCCCTTGTTGCGAACATAAGGGCAATCAATAAGCTTATGGACTACTCTTCTACACCCATAACACGCATTTAAATCCTTCAAGTATTGGCCATGATGATGTTTCTCACACTTTTGGAAAACTCACCACACCATTACCACCTTGGACCCTTGATTTAAGCACTCCATCATTAGCAAATATCTTATTTAGAGCACTAGAGGGCCATTGGCCTTTAAATTCATGACCTTGTTGGAAATGGTCCCCCTTAGCACTTTGAAAACCACCCTCATACTAAGCCCTCTTGGACTTCCCACTTCTTATCTTCCTAAGCTTCTCCCTCTCGAGTTGTTCAGCATATGTCATAACCCAGGACAAATCCATATCACCCACTAGCCTGGCGGTGACACTCCTCATTCTCTAAGTTGGACACTCCCGATACAAACCTGTTCATCTTTGATCAAGGGTCGGCCACCAAATGTGGAGCATATTAGAAAGCTTGTTGTACTTGAGGTCATACGCCCTCACACTCATGGAACCTTGCTTAAGGTTCATAAATTCCATCATTTTAGCCTCTCTCAACTCTATAGGGAAGAACCGATTGAGGAAGGAAGATTTGAGCTCCTCCCAAGGAATAACATCATGATTTCCTCTCTCCATCTTCCATTGCACAAACCAAATTTGAGCCATGCCCTTTAGTTGATAAGCTGCTAGATCCGCCTTTTCCTCTGAACTTACACCCATGATGGATAACACCTTATACACCTTATTTATGAACTCTTCGGGGTCTTCCTTTGCCTTGGAAATATGGAACTCCAGAGGGTTCATTCTAATGAAATCCCTCACTCTTGAGGCCAGAGTATGAGCATGAGGAGCTTGGGCCCCTTGATTCAATTGGGTGGTCATTGCATAACCCACATAGTAATGGCAATCTGGAACTCAACTTCGGTGGCCCCTCCATCTTGAGGAGCTTGAGGAGCGGGGTACGCTGGTTGCCCCCCCAGTGCACGAGCCCTCTGTCACAACCTAAGACTAGGGCCTAGATATGATATGGCGAATGGGAACTCGAAGGGTCCCCAAACAATCCTCTTAGCATATAATTCACACATCCTTGGTCGCGGAAGCAAAGTAAACAACATCAAGAGAATACAATTAGAGATAGAGACAAAGAGAAGAGTCTAATAGAATAATTCATAAAGAGTCAAGGCTCAAACATAATTACATCACTTGTCTAACAACACCTCCAATAACATAGATTAGGTGGGGGCCAAGACAAACTTTCTGGGCTCACCCTTTTAGTATCAAAGTGTTCATCATAAGGAAATAACATAAACAAAAGAGAGAAAGGCTAATGTCCCCTAACTTGAGGACTTAACACAAACGATCTTCAAGAAGTCAAAACTAGCCACGAGTAGGATGATCGTGAGGAGCTCCAGTTCCTACATGGTAACATTATGTAGGCATAAAGTATGCGTTAGTACATTTGAAAGTACTAAGTATATAGGATGTAATGCAAGAAAAGTTAGGAAACATAATCGAAATGCATAATAAGGCAATGGATGAGCATATAGCAATATGACATGCATGAATGATACATGAGGTAAACATGCTTATATAGAATATATTACATGTGTAGTAAGAGACAATCATTATAGAGTCCAAGGCATACTACCCCTCAATCATTATATAGGCAAATGAGGTATCAACCCCTCAATTGGTTGATGGTTATCACACCCTACCATCCATGGTGATTGAGTATCAACCCCTCAATTGGTTGATGGCAGTCACACCTTGCCGTCCATGGTGATAGAGCTATCAACCTCCCAATTGGTTGATGGTAGTCACATCCTTCATCTGTGGTGATTGAGGTATCAACCCCTCAATTGGTCGATGACATTCATACCCTGCCATCCATGGTGACTGAGGTATAGCACCCCCTCAAAAAGGTGTGGCAACTTGCAACACTATAGATACTTTTTATGAAAACATCACATATGTACATTACTTTCATCATCATAAAGTCATTCAAGTCATAGGTCATGCAATGGATCATCAATAGTTTAAGAACCCTAAACTGGAAATTTTATAAAATAATTGGTGGATATGTAATGCTAGTATAAAGCTATGCAATTAAAGAATAAAATCATGCAAGAAAACTTGAAGTAAATCAATCCACCAACACTTTGTAATACCACTTGCAAAATACATTGAAACCTCCCATTAAAACTTATAATGAATCTTAATTTCATGGCTCAAAACATTCATAAACAGTCACATTTTTACAAAACACCATATAGTTCTTGGTCAAATTCATAATAAGAAGACCCATAAGTAAATCAACTTAGAAACTTGTAATTCAAGTAAAAGGAAGCTTGGGCACCATGGATGGAAGTACCTAATTGTTGAAACCCACATACCTCAACTTTAGGTTCCTTGATGAAGATTGAGATAAGAATTTGAAGCTTGATTGAATTCCTTTAGATTCAGAATAAGTTTGGGACCTTTGATTTTGAGTTAAATATTTGTCTAAGTGTTTGAGAAGGTTTTTGGGGAGTGTCTTGTATAATATGAGGTTGAAAAATGACTAAGTTTAAGTGTTTGGACGCATGGGGAGGCTTTGGCCCAAGACCCAAAGGCCTTGGAACGGACTTAAAAAACTGGCACAAAATAACACTGACGCGGCCAGGGTGCGAATCGTCTCTGGAATTTGCAAATTTTGGAAAATCAAATTTTGATACGATTGTTGCAAAATAAGGGCTAGAACCATTTCCCACTTAGCCCTTTGATCATGAATATGAAGTTAGATTTTCGATATCACGCATGGATTTTGAGATATAGGGAAATTATGATTATGGGCATTTTCGAGAAATATTTTCGGGCACTTTTTGGGGTCGCTTCAATATCTCTCCCTTGGGAACATTCATCCACGAATGTCAAAGAAACATACATAAGAAGGATAATTATGAAGAGATCAGCCCCAACAAGAATACAACAATGCACTTAAATATCATTTTCAAAAATCTCAACATAAGTTTCAGTATCACCATGAACTTATCAACATAAACATGAATGCATGCAAATGACATAGGGGCTGAAACATAAGACTTGAAATCATATCAAGAATTCTGAATTAGTATCTTAGGCTTGAGTAGATGGAAAAGATAGGGATATCACTTTTGCATGTCTTCCTCAGCTTCCTATGTGGCACTTTCAACATGTTGATTTCTCCAAAGAACCTTGATGGAAGCAACATCCTTGTTCCTCAACCTCTTCACTTGTCTATCTAAAATTTCTTTCGGAACCCCTCATAAGTCAAATTGTCTTCCACAACCCCCAGAATATGTAATGGTACAATAGCATTTGGGTCACCCACACACTTTCTCAATATATGCACATGGAAGATCGGATGAACCAAGTCCATTTCACTAGGCAACTCCAACTCATAGGCCACCTTACCAATCTTCCTCAACACCCTGTATGGACCCACAAATCTATGACTCAATTTACCCTTCTTACCAAAATGAACCACACCCTTCATGGGTGAGACCTTCAACTAGACCCAATCACCAACCTTAAATTTAGGCTCCAATCTCCTCATATCGGCATAGGGCTTTTGATGACTTTCGGCTATTTTCAACCTTTCCGTAATCAACCTTACCTTCTCTATAGCCTCCATAACCAGATCCGGACCCAACAAAGCCATTTTGCCTACCTCAAACCATCCAACCGTGGACCTACAATGTCTACTATAGAGGGCCTCAAAAGGAGCCATACCAATGCTAAAATGATAGCTATTATTATAAGCAAACTTAATCAATGGAAGATGATTATCCCAACTATCCCTCAACTCCAAAACACAAGCTCTAAGCATATCCTCAAGAGTTTGGGTAGTTCTTTCGGCTTGGCCATCCGTTTGAGGGTGGAAGGTCGTACTAAGGTTTACCTTGGTACCAAGACATCTTTGGAAGGACCTCCAAACGTGAGAAGTGAATTGAACATCATGATCCGATATGATAGACAAAGGCACCCCATGCAATCTAACTAACTCATGAATGTACAACTTAGCATAATCTTCGAAACGATAATTAGTTTTAACTGGTAGGAAATGAGATGACTTTGTCATTCTATAAACCACAACCCAAATAGAATCAAAACCCTTTGTAGTCTTAGGCAACCCAACTAGAAAATACATGTTAATTTCCTCCCACTTCCAAGTGGGAATCTCTATGCCTTGGGTTAGGCCACTTGACCTTTGATGCTCTTCTTTAACTTGTTGCAACTATGACAATCAGATACAAATTTGGTGATGTCTTTCTTCATACCACCCTACCGAAACACTTCCCTCAATCTCTATACATTTTTTTAGAACCGGGGTGAAAAGAATAGGAACAATTATGAGCCTCATCTATAATCTTCTTTCTTAAGTCGTTAACACAAGGCACACACAATCTACCTTTGTACCTAAGGGCTCCATCTCCTCAATGGGAGAAAACCTCCACCTTATCATCTCTCACCAAATCATTCAACTCTAGCAAGACGGGATCAAGATCTTGCCTTGCCTTTATCTCCTCAATCAATGAAGATTTGGAAACATCAATCACCGCTACCCCATCATTATCAACCTCCTCCAACCTAACTCCCAACCTAGCCAACCAATCCACTTTCCCCTTATCCCCAACATGTGTAAGGCTACCCATAGACACTATACTCAAAGCATTGACCACCACATTATCCTTAACGGGTGATAATGTACACTCATATCATAATCCTTAAGAAGTTCTAACCACCTTCTTTGTCTCAAGTGGAGGTAGTTTTCAATGAACACATATTGGAGACTCTTATTATTGGTAAACACATCAACATGCACTCCATACAAATAATGACACCAAATTTTCAAAGCAAAAATGATGGCGGCCAATCAGGATCATGGGTAGGATACTTCTTTTAATGCACCCTAAGTTGTCTAGAAGCATAGGCTATCACCTTGCCATTTTGCATCAATACACACCCCAAACCAATTCTTGAGTCATCATAATACACAACAAACCCTTCTAGCCCTTCTGGTAGTGATAGGAAAGGAACAGAGACAAGCTTATCTTTTAAGGTTTGAAAACTCCTTTCACACTCATCGGTCCACACAAATTTAGCCTTCTTTTGAGTCAACATAGTCATAGGAGAAGCAATAGAAGAGAACCATTCACAAACCCCCGATAATAACTCGCTAAGCTTAAGAAGCTTCTAATGTCCAATGGGGTCAAAGGTCTAGGCCAATTTCTAATTACCTTCATCTTCTTGGGATCCATCTTTGTACTATTACCCGACACCACATGACCTAAAAAGACATCCTCTTTCAACTAAAACTCACAGTTTTCATATTTGGCAACATCCCCAAATAACTCACATGCTCCTCTTTACTATGAGAATAGATCAATATATCATCAATGAAAACCACCACAAACAAATCAAGTTAGGGCTCGGAGACCCTATTTATAAGGTCCATGAAGAAAGCCGATGCATTAGTCAACCGAAAAGAGATAACCATGAATTCATAGTACTTATACATTGTTCGGAAGGCCGTCTTGGGAATGTCACACTTCCTCATATTCACTTGGTGATGCCCTGACTAAAAATCAATCTTAGAGAAGTGACTAGCATGTTGAAGTTGGTAAAAAAGATCATTAATCCTTTATAGAGGGTACTTATTCTTGATGGTGACCCTATTAAGTTGCCGGTAGTCAATAAACATTCTAAGGGAACAATCTTTCTTCTTCACAAACAACACCGGTGCACCCCAAAGTGATTGTCTAGGCCTAATAAAATCCTTCTCCAACAAATCCTTTAATTGTTCTTTCAATTCCTTCAACTCCGCCGGGGTTATATGATAAGGGCGAATAGGAATAGGTTAAGTGTTGGAAAGGAGATCTATGCCAAAATCTAATTCTCTTTCAGGAGAGACGCCGTGAAGATCACTAGGGAAGACATCTAGGATCTCTTTAACCACTAGAACCAACTCTATGGGAAGGTCTTCAGACTCCACATCCCTAACTGTCACAAGATTCTAGAGACACCTCTTAAAGATCAACCTTTGGGCTTTAATGCTAGAGATAAACCTACCTTTGGCCATAACATCATGACTCTCCTACTCAAGGACATGTTCATTTTAGAATTGAAGTTCAACCCTATGGGTTCTATAATCAATAGAGGAAAATATGCATGCAACTAGTCCATCCCAAGAATGACATCAAAATCCACTATATACAACTCAACAAGATCACAAGGCAAAATTTTATGCTAGATACAAATGGGAAAATTTCTATAGACTCTTCTAGCAATAATGGATGCACCAAAGAGAGTAGATTCCTCATAAGACTCCCACAACAATTCAGGGAGAACAAAAGGTGTAACAAAAGAAAGTGTGGCACCCGAGTTTATCAATGCATACACATCAAAATCAAAGACTTTTAACATACCGGTGATGACATCGGACACCTCATCGACCCCTTGCCTCCATTGAAGAGCATAGAACCGATTATGCTTCAGGGCACTACTTTGTTGGCCTCCTTTGCCTAAAGGAACCGTATTAGCACCCCGTCCTTGTGGATGAACATCTTTACCCTTGTTTTGATTATGAGGACAATAAACCTTCTTGTAACCCATTTCTCCACAACTATAGCAAGCATTAGTGTCCCTTATACATCAGTCACTATGGCCTCTACCATAGTTTGAACACATAGCATTAGGCACCAAACCACCATCACTTTGGGCCCTTGGGTAGTCATTAGTAAACCATGCATTAGGAGTATGCGAAGACCCTTGTCCTTGATGAAACTAACCACCCTTAGGACCTTGGAACTTACTATCAAAACAGGCTCTCTTGGCCTTACCACTTCCCTTCTTTCTCTACATCTCCCCCTCCAATTATTTGGCATAAGTCATAAGGAAGGACAAGTCCATATCACTAATCATTATAGTGGCATGACACTCCTCATTAACCAAATTGGATACCCCCTTCATAAACTTTTTCACCCTAGACCTCGATTCAACAACCAAGTGTGGAGCATATTTAGAGAGTTAGTTGAACTAGGGGGCATACTCCCTCACACTCATTAATCCTTGCTTCAAGTTCATGAACTCCATCATTTTGGCCTCTATAAGCTCAAGAGGGAAGAACTAGTTGAGGAAAGCCGCCTTAAACTCCTAACAAAGGATCACATTGTGGTTTCCTTTCTCCTTCTTCCATTGAGTATAACATATTTGGGACACCCTACAGAGTTCTTATACTGCCAACTCTGCCTTCTCTTCTAACCTAACTCCTATAATAGACAACACTTTGTACACCTCATCAATAAATTCTTGAGGGTCCTCATCAACTTTAGACCCATTGAACTCCAGTGGGTTCATCCTTATGAAATCCTTTACCTTAGATGCCGGAGTCGGAGCATGAGAGGCTTGGGATCCTTGATTCACTTGTTTAGTCATGGCTTGAGCTAGCAAGGTGAGAGCATCCAGAAGCTCTCCATGAGCTAGTTGATCTTTGGGATTCTGGGCTCTTCTTTCTCTTATTTTATGCATGATCTGAAAATGGAAAAGAACATTAATTTAAGGGGAAACCTTACCTAATTTCTTTAGCATGACACAGATCAAGAAGAAGGGAAACATTTCCTAAAACACCTCATAGCCTCTTGCTCATAGTTATGGTGTATTTCACAACCATAAATAAGACTCTAATCGATGCGGTGTACTAGATGTTGAGGACCATCAACAACCTAGTGCTCTGATACCAAGTTTGTTATTACCCAAGCCTAGGGCCTAATGTGACATGGCATATGGGAACCCGAAGGGTCCCAAAATAATCCTCTTAGCATATCATTCACACATCCTTAGTCGTTAAAGCAAAGTAAACACCATCAAGAGAATACAATTAGAGGTAGAGACTAAGAGAAGAGATTAATAGCATATTTCAAAAGAGTCAAGGCTCAAACATAATTACATCACTTGTCCAACAACACCTCTAATAAGATAGATTGGGCAGGGACAAAGACAAACTTTCCAGGCTCACCCTTTTAGTATCAAAGTGTTCATAATAAGGAAATAACATAAGCCAGAGAGAGAAAGGCTAATGTCCCCGAACATGAGGACTCACCATAAGCTATCTTCAAGATGTAAAAACAAGCCATGAGTAGGATGATCGTGAGGAGCTCTGGTTCCTACATGGTAACATCATGTAGGCATAGAGTTTGTGTTAGCATATTTGAATGTACTAAGTATATGGGAAACAATGCAACAAAAGATAAGAAACATAATCAAAATGCATAATCAGGCAATGGATGAGCATATAGCAATATGACATGCATGAATGATAGATGAAGTAAACATGCTTATATAAAACATATTACATGTGTAGTAAGAGACCATCATTATGGAGTCCAAGGCCTACCACCTCCTTGGAGAGGTGATTGAGGTATCAACCTCTTAATTGGTTGATGGTTGTCATACCCTACCATCCATGATGATTAAGGTAGAAATCCCTCAATTAGTTGATGGTAGTCACACCCTGCCATCTATGGTGATTGAGGTATCAACCCCTCAATTGGTTGATGGTAGTCGCACGGCGCCATCCATGGTAATTAAGGTATCAATCCATCAATTGGTTGATGGTAGTCATACCCTTCCATCCATGGTGATTAAGATATAACAACCCCTCAACAAAGTGTGGTCAATTTGCAACACTAGAGAAACTTTTCTTTATCATCATAAAGTCATTCAAGTCACGGGTCATGCAATGGTTCATCTATAGTTCATGAACCCTAAACCAAACATTTTATCAAAAACTTGATGGATGTGTAATGCTAGTGTAAAATCATGCAATTAATTAATGAAATCATGCAAGAAAACTTAAAGTGGCCATAAAGGAGTAAAATATTTCCTAAGGCACAATATAGTCATGAAGAAGTGAGACATTTTCTAAACGCCTCATAGCCTCCCATTCATAGTTGTGGCATGCTTCACAATCACGAACAAGACTTTAATCAATATGGTGTGTTGGATTCTGAGGACCATTAACAATCTAGTGCTATGATACCAAGTTTTTCATGACCCAAACCTAGGGTCTAGACATGTCACGGCAAATGGTAAGCTCGAAGACAACCCAAACAAGCCTCTCAACATATCGTGTACACATCCTTAGTTGTGGAAGCAAATTAGACAAACACAAGGGTCAAATAAATTAAAAGTGAAAAACACTAAGGGAAACCATTCATAATAATAATAATAGAGTAAGAAGAGTTAATCTTAATAAACATAATAAAACCATGGCATAATATCTAATGACACATCTAACATAGAATGGAGCGAGGGCCAAGGCACTTTCTGGGTTAACCCTCAGTTAATAAATATCCAACATAAAAATGAGAATTTAATAACCATGAATGAGATTAGCTATCACCCTCAGACTTGAAGACTCACCAACTAGCTTTTTTACAAGAACCAACTAGATATGTTGTCACGACGCAAGTCTAGGGCCTAGACATGACATGACAAATAGGGAACCCGAAGGGACCCCAAATAAGTCTCTTAGCTTATCATTACACACTCTTAGTTGCAGAAGGAATAAAACAACAATAAGAATCGTAAAACAGGAATATGGTGCTAAAGGAAGTCCTTGAAACCATAGTAACATGACAAGCCAATAGCATAGCATTAACATATCATAAGGTTCCAACAACACCTCTAATACATAGATATAACGTGGGCCAAGACATATTTTCAGGATCATCCTCATAGTCAAAAGCATATAGTTAGATAACAAGAGTCTTTACATAGCATAAGAACAAGAGATATCGTCCCTGGAGTTAAGGACTCACCAAACTTGCTTTTAGAAGATAGTACTAGCCACGGGGAGGATGAGGATAGTCTGGAGGAGCTTCGGTTCCTACATGGTAACATCGTGTAGGCATAGAGTATGTGTTAGTGCATTTGAATGTACTGAGTATGTAGAATGCAATGCAACAAGAGATAGGCCATATAGGCAAAATGCAAAATCATAAGTAATGGATAGCATAATAACAATATGACATGTATGAATGATGCTTAAAGTGATAGATGCTTATATAGAACATATTACATATGTAAGAAGAGATCAACATTATGATGGATTGTCACACCCTACCGTCCATGGTGATTGAGGTATCAACCCCTCAATTGGTTGATGGTTGTTTCACACCTACCATCCATGGTGATAAAGACATCACCGCCTCAACTAGGCATGGTCAACTTACAATACTATAAGATCTCATGAAACAGTACGTATATACCTTCCTTTCATCATCATAAAGTCATCTAAGTCATACGTCATGCAATGGATCATCAATAGTTTAAGAACCCCGAACCAAATATTTTATCAAACACTTGGTGGATGTTTAATGGTAATGTAAAACCATGCAAGTCAAGAGTAAAATTATACAAGAAAACGTGAATTAAATCAACCCACTAACACTTAGTGATACCCTCATGCAATATACATCAAAACCTTTTATCAAATATTAAGATAGATCATAGATTCATAGCTCAAAACATGCTCAAATAGGCACACTTTTATGAAACCCCAACTTAGTTCATAGTCAAAAGTCATATTAAGCAAGACCCATAAGTAAATCAACTTAAGAATATGAAATTTATGTAAAATGGGACCTTAGGCACCATAGGTGAAAGGACCCAATGGTTGAAACCCAAATACCTAAACTTTGGAGAATTCCTTGATGAAAATTGAGATGATAAGTAGAAGGTTGAGTGAATTCCTTAAGATTCAGAATGAGATTTGACACTTGACTTTTGAGTGAATATTTGTCTTAGTATTTGAGGGAGTATTAAGGAATGTCTTGAATGATATAGTGTTGACGTATAGCTAAGTATTCGTGTTTTTATGAATGGGAAGGCTTAGGACCAAGACCCACAATGCTTGGACCAAACACCATGGGAAAATTAACACTGATCTACGCCCTGGCCGTGCTGCACCAGGGGCGCGGATCAACACTGGATAAGGAAATTTTTGGATTTGCAAATTTTGATACGGTTGCTCTAAAATTAGGGTTAGACCCATTTCCCACTAAATATTCTCTCTGATCACGAATATGAAGTTGAATTTTTGATATCAACCATGAATTTTGAGATATGTAGAAATCACGATTATGGGCACTTTCGAGGCACATTTTTGGGCAATTTTTGGGGTCGTTTCTATATCTCCCCCATGAAAACATTCATCCCCAAATGTCAAAGAAATGTACATGAGAAGGATAATCATGAAGAGATCATCCCTAAAAAGAGTGGAACAATACACTTAAGCATCACTTTCAAAAATCTTAACATAAGTATCAAAAGTACCATAAACTTATCAACATAAACATGAATGCATGCGAATGACATAGGGGCTGAAACATAAGATGTGAAATCTGATAAGGTACTTGGAATTAGTACTTTAGGCTTGAGTAGAATGGAAGAGATAGGGATATCACTTTTGCATGTCCGCCTCGGCCTCCTATGTAGCACTTTCAACTTGCAGATTCCTCCAAAGGATCTTAACATAGCCACATCCTTATTCCTCAGCCTCTTCACTTGTCTATCCAAGATCTCTACTGGAATAGCTTCATAAGTCATGTTGTCTTCTAAGACACCCACAACATCCAATGGGACAATAGCATCCGGGTCACCCACACATTTCCTCAACATAGACACATGAAAGACCGGATAAACCAAGTCCATTTCACTAGGCAACTCCAACTTGTAGGAAACCTTACCTGTCCTCCCTAACACTCTGTAATGACGAAAAAATCTTGGACTCAATTTACCTCTCTTACCAAAATGAACCACACCCTTCATGGGTAAGACCTTCAAGTAGACCAAACCACTAACCTTAAATTCAAGCTCTCTTCTCCTCACATCGGCATAGGACTTTTGATGACTTTGGGTTGTTTTCAATCTGTCCATAATCAACCTTACCTTCTTCACAGCCTCCATAACCAGATCTGGACCAAAAAAATCCATTTCCCCTACCTCAAACCATCTAATCGGGGACCTACAATGTTTATCATATAGAGCCTCAAAAGGAGCCATACCAATCCTAGAATGATAGATATTGTTGTAAGCAAACTCAATCAATGGAAGATGATCATCCCAATCACCCTTAAACTCTAATACACAAGCTCTAAGTATATCCCCAAGAGTTCGGATAGTTCTTTCTGCTTGAACATCCGTTTGAGGGTAAAAGGTTGTACTAATCTTTACCTTAGTACCAAGACCTCTTTGGAAGGACCCATAAAGGGTAAAGTGAATTGAGCACCACAATTCGATAGGATAGACAAGGGCACCCATGCAATCTAATCAGCTTATGTATGTACAACTTAGTATAATCTTTGGCACCATACAGAGTCTTAATCGATAGGAAATGAGCGGACTTTGTCATTCTATCAACCACAACACAAATAGAATCAAAACCCTTTCTAGTCTTAGGCAACCTAACCACAAAATCCATGTTAATTTCCTCCCACTTCTAAGTGGGAATCTTTATATCTTGGGTTAGGCCAGTCGGTCTTTGATGCTTCACTTTGACTTATTGGAAACTATGAAAACTAGATACAAATTTTGTAATGTCTTTCTTCATACCACCCCACCAAAACACTTCCCTCAAATCTCTATACATTTTTGTAGAACGAGGGTGAATAGAATAGGAAGAATTATGAGCCTCATCAAGAATTTTCTCTCTCAAGCCATCAACACTAGGCACATATAACCTACCTTGGTACCTAAGAACACCATCTCCCCATAGGGAGAAAACCTTCACCTTGCCATATCTCACCAAGGCCTTCAATTCTAACATGGAGGAATCAAGTTCTTGCTTAGCCTTTACCTCATCAGTAAAACAAAGATTTTGAACTATCAACAACCACAATACCACCATTATCAACCTCTTCCAACCTAACCCCTGATCTAGCCAACCGATGAATCTCTCTAGCCATCTCTTTGCCCCTATCATCAACATGAGCTGGGCTACCCATTGACACTTACTCAAACCATCAACCACAACATTAGCCTTACCTGGGTGATAATGCACACTCATATCATAATCCTTAAGGAGTTATAACCACCTTCTTTGTCTCATGTTGAGGTATTTTTGAGTGAAAGAATATTGGAGGCTCTTATGATCAGTAAACACATCAACATGTAGCCCATACAAATAATGATGCCAAATCTTCAAAGCAAATACTATGGCAGCCAATTCAAGATCATGAGTAGGATAATTCTTTTCATGCACTTTGAGTTATCTAGAAGCATAGGCTATCACCTTACTATTTTGCATCAAAAACACAACCCAAACCAATATGGGAGGCATCAAAATACATAACAAACCCTTCCAGTGCTTCCGATAGAGACAAGATAGGAGCAGAGACAAGCTTATCCTTCAAGGTTGGAAACTCTTTTCCCACTCATCGATCCACACAAATTTAGCTTTATTTCGGGTCAACTTAGTCGTGAGAGAAGCAACAGAAGAAAACCCATTGACTAAACCTCTGTTAATAACCCGCTAAAAGCCTAATAAGTTTCTAATATCCGATGGGGTCGAAGGTCTAGGTGAATTTCTAATCACCTTTGTTTTCTTAGGATCCACCAATACCATTCCTCAACACCATATGACTTAGAAAGGCAACCTATTTCAACCAAAATTCACACTTCTCATACTCAGCATACAAGTTCTCTTCCCTCAATTTTTGTAGCACCACCCTTAAATGACCTATATGCGCCTCCTCACTATGAGAGTAGATCAAGATATCATCAATGAAAACCACAATAAAAAGATCAAGGTTGGATTTAAAGATCCTATTCATCAGATATTGAAGATAGCCAGTGCATTGGTCAACCCAAAAGACATAACCACAAATTCATAATGCCTATCCCTAGTCCAAAAGGCCGACTTGGGAATGTCACACTCCCTCACCTTGACTTGATGATACCTGGATCGAAGATAAATCTTAGAGAAGCGACTAGCCACTTAAAGGTTGTCGAATAAATCATTAACCATTGGTAGAGGATATTTATTCTTGATGGTGACTCTATTAAGTTGTTGGTTATCAATACACATTCTTAGAGAAAAATCCTTCTTCTTCACAAACAACACTGGTGCACCCCAAGGTGAGTGGCTAGGCCTAATAAAACCCTTCTCCAATAAGTCCTTCAATTGCTCCTTCAACTCCTTTAACTTTGCCGGGGCTATATGGTAAGGAGGAATAAAAGTAGGTTGAGTTTTAGGAAGGAGATCAATGCCAAAATCTATTTCCCTTTCAGGAGGAACACAAGGAAGCTCATTAGGAAAGACATCTAGGAACTCATTAACCTGTGGGAGTTTGGAACTTACCCTTAAAACGAGTCCTCTCGGCGTCATTACCCCTCTTCTTTCTCAACTTCTCCCCCTCCAATTATTTTGCATAGGGTATAAGGTAGGAGAAGTCTATGTCACCTATCAACATGGCGGCACATCATTCTTCATTTAACAAATTGGATATACCCATCACAAACTTATTCATCCTAGACATCGGGTCGGCAACCCAGTATGGAGCATATCTAGAGAGTTGGTTAAACTTAAGGGTGTACTCCCTGACATTCATAGATCCTTACTTCGAATTCATGAACTCCATTATTTTGGCTACCCTAAGCTCAAGAGGAAAGAATCGGTTAGGCAAATCTGCCTTAAACTCCTCTCAAAGGATCACATTGTTATTCCCCTTCTCCTTCTTCCATTGAGTATAACATAATTGGGCCATCCCCTTGAGTTGGTAAGCCGCCAACTCCGCCTTCTCTTCCTATCTAACACCCATATTGGCCAACACTTTGTATACCTCATCAATAAATTCTTGAGGGTCCTCATCCACTTTAGACTCACTGAACTTGGATGGGTTCATCCATATAAAGTCTCTCACCCGAGATGCTGAAGTACAAGCATGAGGGGCTTGGGCCCCTCAGTTGACTTGGTTAGTCATGGCTTAAGCTAGCATAGTGAGAGCATTCCGGAGTTCTCAATGAGCGGGTTGTTCATCGAGTGTGCGACTCTTCTTCCTCTTGTGTTAGGAATGATTTAAACAATGGCAAAGAATATTTCTTAGAGGGGAAACCTTACTTGACTTCTATAGAACAACATAGATCATGAAGAAAGGAAACATTTCCTAAAACGCCTCATAGCCTCATGCTCATAGTTGTGGTGCACAACACAACTATGAACAAGACTCTAATCAATGTGGTGTGTTAGATGCGGAGGACCGTTAACAACCTAGTGCTCTGATACCAAGTTTGTCATGATCCAAGCCTAGAGCCTAGACGTGACATGACGATTGGGGAATCCAAAGGGTCCCTAAAGAAGCCTCGCAGCATATCATTATACATCCTTAGTCACAAAAGCAATAAAACAATAATAAGAGATAGTAAAAAGGTAATACGGGGCTAAGGCACATCCTCGATACCATAGGGACATAACAAGCCAATAGCATAGCATTAACATATCATAAGGTTCCCACAACACCTCTAATACATAGATAGGAGCAGGGTCCAAGACAACTTTCCAGGCTCACCTTCATAGTCAAAAGCATACAATTAGATAATAAGAGTTGTAACATAGCATAATTACAAGGGATATCATCCTCGGAGTTGAGGACTCACCAAACTTGCTTTGAGAAGATAGTACTAGCCATGGAAGGATAAGGATGATCATGAGGAGCTTCGGTTCCTATATGGTAACATCATATAGGCATAGATTATGCATTAGTACATTTGAATGTACTAAATATGTAGGATGCAATGCAACAAGATATAGGCAAAATGCAATATCATAAGCAATGGATAACATAATAAAAATATGACATGTATAAATGATGCTTGAAGTAAAACATGCTTATATAGAGTATATTACATATGTAAAAAGAGACCAACATGATGATGGATTGTCACACCCTACCATCTATGGTGATTGAGGTATCAACCCCTCAATTGGTTGATGGTTGTCTCACCTTACTATCCATGGTGATTGAGGTATCAACCCTTCAATTGGTTGATGATTGTCTCACCCTACCATCCATGGTCATTGAGGTATCAACCCCTCAATTGGTTGATGCTTGTCTCACCCTACCATCCATAGTTATTGAGGTATCAAACCCTCAATTGATTGATGGTTGTCTCACCCTACTATCCATGGTAATTGAGGTATCAAACCCTCAATTGTTTGATTATTGTCTCACCCTACCATCCATGGTGGTTGAGGCATCACCTCCTCAACTAGTCATGGTAAACTTACAATACTATAAGATTCTTCTCATGAAAACAACACATATATACCTTTCTTTTATCATCATAAAGTCATTCAAGTCATACGTCATTCAATGGATCATTAACAATTCAAGAACAATAAACAGGATATTTTATTAAACACTTGGTGGGCGTGTGATGCTAGTGCAAAATCATGCAATTCAAGAGTGAAATCATGCAACAAAACTTGAAGTAAATCAACCTACCAACACTTGGTAATACCCTCATGTAATATACGTCAAAACCCTTCATCAAATCTCAAGATAGTTCATAGATTCATAACTGAAAACATCCTCAAATAGTCACACTTTTATGAAACCCCAACTTAGTTCATAGTCAAAATCATATTAAGTAAGACCCATAAGTAAATCAACTTAGAAACATGAAATTTATGTAAAAAGGAAACTTGGGCACCATGGGTGAAAGGAGCCAATGGTTGAAACCCACGTACCTTAACTTTGGAGAATTCTTTGATGAAGATTGACATGATAACTTGTAGCTTTAGTTAATTCCTTAAGATCCACAATGAGATTTCACACCTAAAATTTGAGTGAAATATTTTTCTAAGTGTTTGAGGAATGTCTTGTATGATATGTTGTTGAAATATGGCTAAGTATATGTGTTTTTACGCCTGGGAAGACTTAGGCCTAAGACCTAAAAACCTTGGACCAAACAACAAAAATTGGGCAAAATTATCACTGATCCGCACCCTGGCCGCGTTGCGCTAGCGGCGCAAATCAACACTGGATAAGAAAATTTTTTGGATTTTCAAATTTTGATACGCTTGCTCCAAAATTGGGGTTAGACCTATTTCCACCTCAAATTTTCCTCCTGATCATGAATATGAAGTTTGATTTTCAGTATCATGCATGAATTTTGATATATATGGAAATTATGATTATGGCCAAATTTGAGGTACAATTTTGGGCACTTTTTGAGGTCGTTTCCACGTGGAGAGAGAGGATGATCAAATGGAGCTCCGGTCCATACATAGAAATATCTTATAGGCATAAAGTATGTGTTAGTACATTTGAATGTACTAACTATGCGGGATGTAATGCAACAAGAATCATACACCATAATAACGAGATGCTTAATCATGTGAACATAAGCACAAGATGCCATGTGTAATCAATGCATAGGATGAAACGTGCTTAAGAATAATCATACTTGTATATCTTATTTAACAACATAAAGTAACATGTATGGATCATCCGACTACCTTGTGCTCGAGGGTGAGGGATGTAACATAGATCATAACCTCTCTAGAAGGTAATGGGTAGCACATGAGGGTATAGGAGTAGCATAGGTCATAACCCCTATATGTAAGCATGAAAAAATGGATAAAACATAAGGGTGGAACGATAACATAGTTCATAACCCCTACATATAAGCATGAGATAATATCACATATTGAATTGCACATGAGGGTGAGACGTACTACATAGTTCATAACCCCTACATGTGAGTGCATAATGTTTAACCACATATGAGGGTGAGGCATACCACATAGTTCATAACCCCTAGATATGAGTATAAGATATTGCATGACATCAAATCTTACATGAGGGTAAGGTATACAACATAGTTCATAACCCCTTCATGTAGAAATTCGGCCTTGTACTAGAGTGTAAGGCATATAACATAGTTCATAACCCCTTATAGTAGGCTTTACAATTTAAAAGAACATAAAACTTAGCATAAGAACTCAATAACTCATCAACAATCGAGTCTTGTATAAAAAATATCATGCAATAGGTCATAGGAAAACTTGAGAACTCTTGTCAAGGCATTTTATCACACACTTGGTGGATGTATAATGCTTGTTAAAATTCATGCAATTCAAGAGTGAAATCATGTAATAAAACTCAATGCAAATCAACCCACCAGCATATTGCAAAACCCTCATGTGAGATACCTTGAAGTCCATCATCGAATCTCACAATAGATCATAGTTTTGTGGCTTAAAACACACATAGTCTTAATAGACAAAACCAACACATAGTATAAGATTAGAATAGATAAACATGTATAAACCATCTATATTTCACAAAACCCCAACATAATTTGTAGTTAAAATCAATAATAAGATATACTCATAGATAATACAACTTGAAAACATGCAATTTTCATACAAAAAAAAGATTGGGCACCATGGATGAAAGGACCCAATGGTTTCCACATACCTTGAACTTGGGTTTCCTTGATGTAGATTTGAAGGATACTTGAAGCTTGAATGAAGTTCTTGAGATCCGAAATTAAGCTTGGGGACACTTGAATTTTGATGAAACATTTGGTTATGTGTTAGAGAGGGTTTTGAGAGTGTCTTGAGTGATATAAAGTAAAATGACTAAGTATAAGTGCTTTTATGCATAAGAGGACATCGGCCCAGGACTCCAATTCCTTAGGTTGAAATAAGAAAACTGGAAAAAATGCACATCTCTGCACCCCTGACATGTCGTGCCATGGGTGCAGATCGTCTCTAGAAATCGTAGTTTTTCAAAAATTATTTTTCACTAGGGTTGCTCTAAAAATTAATGTTATAACCATTTCCCGCTCAATTTTTCCCCTGATCATGACTATGAAATTAGATTTATGATATCACACACAAATTTTGAGATATATAGAAATTACCATTACGGGCATTACCAAAGGCACGTTTTTAGGCATTTTGGGGCATTTCACGTTCACCAGTTGGGCAGACACAGAAGACCTTTTTGTATTGGTACTTCCCTAGATCAACAAAGATCATGTTGAAGGACCAGATGAATAAGTTAGAGCAACTTTTAGGTGACTCGATCAGTACTATGTCGCAGATGACAAGATAGTTCATGATGCCTTGGTGGAGATCTTCTACTATGCCTTTGATGAGAACAGTCAGGCTTGTGTTGACATAATCATGGGAGGCATATTCTTTGATCAGCTATTTGCAAGTATTGCAGAGCAGATGGAAATAGTAGTCAAGACTAATCGTGCATAGGGGTAGAGAGACAGATGATCTACTAAAAGTTCATGCGCTGCGAGTGTTGGTCCAGAGCAAGCAAAGATCAATTATGAAATTATGCATCATCTTTCCTAGATTCACAAAGGTATGGAGGTGATGATGAAGCAGAACCAAGAGCGAGTTATGCAGTGGTTCATTAACCTCCACATGCACCCATATATAAGGAGCCTTATTATTAGGAGGACACATGTTTTGTTATTGATCAGATGAGGGGTTTTCAGACCAAAACTCTAGGGTCCAATCAGGACAATTCATGCCAAGATCATACATATAATAAAGATGGAGCATATACCGAGAATTGTGGAGAATATTATGAGAGGAATAGGGTTCCATAGAGTGATGCAGATTGGGGTTGTAAGGAACACTTTGGAAGTAGTCCTTGTGTTCCACCACATAACCATGATGCAAGTGCAAGTAGCTTCAGAATTAAGGAGATGTTTGATCGCCTATTGAAGAAAGCTGAGACACAAGATGAGACACTGAGGGGAATGAAATCTGAAATTTTTAGCATCAATCAGAAAATATAGTCTCACTCTGTGGCTATCAAACAACTTGAACAACAATTCAGTCAAGTGTCGGCTCAACTTTCAGCGTCAGAGGGGTACACTGCCTAGCAACACAATTTAGAATCATAAAAATGAAAGGTAGTGTATGACAGTTATTACTCGGGGTGGAAAAAACACCATTGATCCTTCTATGCCAGTTGATGAAGAAGATGTTCGAGAGGAGATGGTTGCAGCCAAAGATGTGAAGATAGGATATGATCATGGCAAGGATGGGGTGAGTGTAGCAACTCATGCACTATAGAAATTGAAGCCTATTCCTAGTCCTCCCTCTCTCTTCGCTCAAAGAATCAAAAAGAGGAAGGAGGAAGATAAATTCAAGAACTTTCTCTCCATGCTGAAATAGCTCTCCAATAACATCCCCCTTATTAAGGCATTGGAGAAGATGCCAGGGTATTCTAAGTATATGAAGGACTTAGTCAGTGAAAAACACACTATGAGTTAGTATCTCTCTCAACAGTTCAAGCATTGCAGTGCTATTGTTATAAGGTCATTGGTTCAGAAGCGAGAAGATCCGGGTGCCTTTCACTATATCCTACACCATTGGATATGTGGAGTCTGCAAGGGCACTATGTGATTTAGGTGCCAATATTAATCTGATGCCCCTTGCTTGTGTGGATCGATGAGTGGGAAAAGATTTTCCAACCTTGAAGGATAAGCTTGTCTCTGCTCCTATCTTGTCTCTATCGGAAGCACTGGAAGGGTTTGTTATGTATTTTGATGCCTCCCATATTGGTTTGGGTTGTGTTTTTGATGCAAAATAGTAAGGTGATAGCATATGCTTCTAGATAACTTAAAGAGTATGAAAAGAATTATCCTACTCATGATCTTGAATTGACTGCCATGGTATTTGCTTTGAAGATTTGGCATCATTATTTGTATGGATTTGGCATCATTATTAATCTGATGCCCCTTGCTTGGATTGGAAGACACTATTACAATAAGCATATGGTTATTAATAGCAGATCGCATAGTGAAGAAGCCTGTAGGGATACTTTTCGATGTGTTGGTAAAAGTTGAAAAGTTCATATTCCCCACAAACTTTGTGATCCTAGATTATGAAGTTGACTTCAATGTCCTAATTATCTTGGGAAGGCTGTTCCTAGCCACAAGGCGAGCACTAGTGGATATGGAAGCTGATCAACTCAGGTTCAGATTGAACAAGAAAGAGGTCGTCTTCAATATCTGTCAGTCCATGAAGTGTCTAGATGATATGAAGAGTGAAGTCTGAGTTACCAATTTGTCCAAGTTGTGCCGCAATAGTAAAAACATGCACTGCTTGGGAGGCAATTCAAGATGCACACTAGTGCTTAGGCGCCCAGGTATGATTTTTGACCCCTTTCATGCTTTATTTTTCTTAAATTGCGTGCATTGGGGATAATGCACATCTTTATCAATGGGGTGTGTGTAGTTATGGGCCTCAGTGAAATCTCAGTAGCTTAGGTCCATAACTACCCCAATTTTAATCCTAGGGTTTTCTTGCCTGTGATCTTCTTCCCTGTGGATATTCACTTTCTAGTTAACTGGCGTATTTAGGATGTTTAGGTAGAATATGTAGCATATAGTACTAATTCTTGTGGCATATAGCATGTTTTTATGTTTTCTTTGAAAAATGACACCCATGAAAATTTTTACTTAATAGTTAAATAGCAACCATGCATGTTAGGTATTTGACAATGTTTGTTCTGAAAAGTGGGGAATAAATTGAGATGAAAAGCATGATATGAGCGTGTTTTGTTGATAATGTATGCAGTGCCATGTGAGTGTGAGCTTATTTTCTAGATTCATGTGTTATGCTAAATCAGAACTTGCCCTATTGCTATAAGTTAACCTGTGGATTAATTGGATTAAGAAATGATCTTAGGCCATTGTTCTTAATAATCCACTTACCCTAAATGACCAACCAAAATTGTGATATATCCCTTGTTCCTAATTTTTGAGCCGATCATGTACCTATTCTTTGAAAACACCTCATTAACCTAGCTTTGTTAGTTTTAAAATCCTGAAATTGGCCCCCGTCCTTCCTTAAACATTGTGCACCTTGATTGAGGAAAAAAGTCTGAGTTGAGGTTGCTACCAATAGTGGCCGTGGTCTGATGACAAGTATTTTCCACCTCAACATAGGCCAAAAGCCTAAGTTGAGGGTAGCTGGTGTAAGGGTAAAACACAAACATAATGAGGGGAATTAGTGATACAGAGAGTAAGGGAAAAATCATGTACTGTGCAAGAAAAATAAGTGATGCCTTAATTATGAGCTAAAAAGAAAAATGAAATGTAAAGGAAAGACAAGAAAGAAACAAAAAAAATGAAAAGAAAGCATCCAAAAAAGCTTCAAATAAGAAAGAGAGAGAATGAGGTGAAAACAATAGAGTTGGTAGGGCAAAAGTGTAGAAAATCGCAGTGTTAAGGAGCTCCTTTAGTCATTATGTTCCCATAACATTGTACCAAAGCCCCGTGAGCCTACGTTACAAGCCCATGAAGTCCTGAAGTAATCCTAGTCCAAGTAGTTGAAGGTCTTAGTCATGAGTATAGGGGCAAGCCTATGATATTAGGCATGATGCATGAATATCTTTTGTGAGAGTGAGTGACTTTGTATAGTCCCAAGGTTATACCATGAAAATATCATTAAGTGTCTGATATGTGAATTCTTTTTGTGGGGGACACTTGCATTGCACTGTTAACATTAGTTTAGTGATTATGCATTGTTGACAGTACCTTGCTTGTCATAGTTTTGTTGTCACATACACTAGACTGTATTGGTTTGCTTGATATCCATCTGATATTAATTTGAAAAGGTGGCATGGATATCTGAGTTAGGCATTTATGTGATGTATGCCATTGGGTTGAGGTCTGTATGTTACTATATTACCTATGTAGATTGAGTCCATTGCATGAGGACAAGCAACAATTTTAAGTTGAGGGTGTTGATGTACTGCCAAAATACAACATTTTTAATGCTTAAAACTTGTAATTTTGTATATTCTAAATGCGATGATAGGTGGTTTTATGTGTTTTTGTGTTATGCTTGTAGGATTATAGGTTTGGCCTTGATACTGGGAAAAAGTGCAAAAGTTGCAGGTTTTTGCTGCTATATGAGTCGCTTTACGGGCTGTAGATTATTCTATGAGTCGTGAAGTGATTTCGTGAACAATTCCAGAGAGGGGCTATTTTCTGAAGTTGATTCTACGGATATGCAGATGAGTCATAGAATGTTTTACGAGCCATAGAAGATGGTTCGTGCCCTGAGGATAAAAGATGAGGACTCTTTGAAGTTGCATCAGACAAAACCCCTTTATGGGTCATAAGTCATTTTACGAGACACAGGGGTGTCGTAGAGTTGAACTTCAAATTTCTAGCAGCTGTGTATGAAACCTCGATTATGGGCCGTGGAATGCAATATGACCCATAAACCCCTTTCGTATGGTGTGCCGAGCAGTTCTCCTATTACAGTTAGGACTTGTATTTTATTTATTATAAATATTTTTGTAGGTAATTTTTCATAAGTTTTCACCTAGTACTAACAGAACTCAATAATTAGAGAGAGAAAATTATGAGATTACATTGGAGAGTCTTTGAGAACACTTGTGTTTGAATTTCATCTTTAAGCTTGTGATTCTTATTGAAGTTGAATTTGCTTATTATTAATTTTATTTTATAAGTGTTTAATTATGTTTTCTCAATCAATTGTTCTTGTATCTACACAAAGCATGAGTAGCTAAATCCATAACTAGGGCTGTAGGAACCATGAAGAACTAACAAAGTAAAATCAGATAATTCATAATTCTTGGAAAGTGTGTGTGCATGTATTAATTAACTCTCTTTTCTTTATATGTTTCTTGATGGTGGCCAATAGAATCCGCCTAGTGTTACTGATTGGACCAAGGTAGGAATGAACATGAAATGAGATTAATTAACAGGATTTGATTGATATGTTTCCATCTAATCAACCAAATTGGGCTAAAGTGAGGTTGTGCTGGGATTAATACGTAAGGATTAGTAATGTACACTATGGAGATGGGACAAGTCACATAGTGAAATTCACCTCTCACCTTTAACCAAAGTTTTTGTGAACATAACACGCTGTCCTGTGTGCTATATACTAGAAATAATTAAGTTATCCGGTGATACTGAGTTAGGGAATCATGGGGAAGACAATACCCTAGTTTCACTCTATATTGATTTCTCTCTTATGTTTGTTTATTTAGTTTTATTTTCCATTGATTATTGCAAACGCCCCCCCTTTGGGGAAGTCAGTTGATTAACCACTCGAATTGTGATCATTGAAGTATCTTGAGTCTATGTATTCTCTATGGGTTCGACCCTAACCTTTGTTAGGTTCTATTTCTTGACAACGACCGCTTAATTATGTAAAAAGAGGTATAACTTGGCCGATATCAAGATTTTGGCACCGTTGCTGGGGAATACGGCTAGGCTTAATTGATTCTTAGTAATTCGGGTGTTAATTGATGTCATCCAAGTTACACCTATTTTTTAGAGGATAAAGCGATTGCTGTCAATATTTAGAACCTAACCAAGGTTAGGATCGATCTCACATGGAATATGTAGACTCACGAAAATGCACCAATATGCAATCCCGGTAATTAACCAAATCAATCCCCCAATGGGGGAGTTTGGAATAATCAATGAGAGAAGAAACTAACAAACTATCATATGAGAAAACCAATAATAGAGAGAAACTAGGGTAGTGTGTTCTCCATGATTGCCCAACTCAGTATCACTAGATAACCTAATTCTTCTATAATGCATAACATGCAGGACGGTAATTTAAGTTCACCAAGCCATTTGGTCAAAGGTGAGAAGTGAATTTTACTATGCAACTTGGCCTATCTCCGTAGTATGCATTACTAACTATTACCTATTAGTCCTAGTACAACCTCCCCTTGGCTCAGTTTGGTTGATTAGACGAGAACACATCAATCGAATCCTATTATTAATCTCTTTTCCTATTCATTACTACCTTGGTCCAATTAGTAACACTAGGTGGGTTCTAATGTTGGCCACCATCAGAAAACATGCATAACGAAGAGATTTAATTAATACATGCATATACACCTTCCAAGATTTGTGAATTATCCAATTTTACTTTATTAGTTCTTCATGGTTCCCACAATCCTAGTTGTGGATTTAACTACTCATGGTGTGTGTAGATGAAGAGATTATGAATTGGGAAGATATTATTAAACACTTACACAATAGATTTAAGAATAAAGCAATGCAATATCAATAAGAATCACAAGCTTTGAGATAAAATTCAATCACAAATGTTTCTCAAAGACTCTCTTACAATTTTCTCTCTCAAAATATTGAGTTCTCTAAGTACTAACCTAAAACTTATGAAAACTGGCGTGTGTTCCTATGGCAGCTGACATGTTCTCCTAAGAAATAACCTAAAAGATCTATTTATAATAGCCATAATAAAAACCCTAAACGACTTAGGGGAATTGGTCGGCACACCTCGCGAAAGCTCTTTATGGCCCGTATTGAAGTTTATTGCCCATAATCCGGGTCTCATACATTGTTGCTGGAAAACTAGACTTCTTCTTTATGACTTGTAAAATGGTTTATGACCTGTAAAGGGGGTTTCGTCTGATGAACTTTAGAAAGACTTCATTCTCTGATCCTCAGGGTACGAAACCTCATCTACGACTTGTGAATTATTCTTGGGCTCATCTGCATGTTCGTAAAATTAACATTAGAAATTTGTCCCCTCACTAGAATTCCTTACGAAATCACCTTACGGCTCATAGAATTGTCTATGGCCTATAAGGTGTCTCATGTAATAGCAAATCTGCAACATCTTCTATAAATTTCCCCAAAATCATGGCCAACCTGTAATCATACAAATCTAAACACAAAAACAAATAAAACCAATAAACATCGCATTGAAAACACACAAAATTCTAAGTTTAAAGCATAAAATATGTTGTACTTTGGTAGCACATCAACACCCTCAAATGAAAATTGTTACTTGTCCTTAAACGACAAACTTAATCTATATAGACAATATAGTAACATATAGACCTCAGCTCAATGGCATACATCATATAAATCTTAGACTTAGATACCCACACCAACTTTTCAAAATAGAATTACATAGCTATTTAGCAAACCAATGCGGACTGGTGCATGTGACAACAAAACTATGACAACTAAGGTATTATCAACAATCCACAATCATTGAACAAGTCTAGTGTTAACAATGTAATGCAAGTGTCCTCACAGAAAGAAGTCCCATATTTGACACTCAATGATGTATTCATATTTGACCTTGGGACGATACAAAGACACTCTCACAAAAGATATTCAATCATGATGACTAATACCATAGGCTTTCCCCTATACTCATAACTCAGACCTTTAACTAATTAGACTAGGGTCACTTTAGGACATTCTAGGCTTGTAATGTAGGCTCCGGGGACTTTGGTATGGTATTTTGGGAAAATAGTGTCTAAAGGCCCTCCTTGAAACTGTGTGTTTCTACATTTTTGCCATACCAACTTTGTTATTTTCAACTTATTCTCCCTTTTTCCTACTTTAAGCTTTTCTAGGTGCTTTCTTTTCACTTTTCAGCATTTTGCCTTATTTTTACACTTCATTTTACTTTTTAAGTTACAACTAAGGTATCACTTATTTTTCTTGCACCAATTACATGATCTTACTCTTTTTCTCTGTATTCCTAACTCACCCTCTTATTTTTGTGCTTTTCCCTTACACCCACCCTCGAGTTAGTCTTTTAGCCTGTGTTGAGGCACAATATATCATCCTCTGAACTAGGGTTATTTTTGGTAGCCACCCTCAACTTAGGCTTTTTGTCTTAGTCAAGGCACACAGTATTCAAGGAAAGACTAGGGCCAATCTCAGGATTTTACAACTAATAAGGCTAGGTTAATCAAGTGTTTTCAAAGAATAGGTATATGTTAGGCTCAAACATTAGGAACAAGAGATATATCATCAACTTGGTTGGTTATTTTTAGGCTTAAGTGAACTATTTATGAATAATGGCCTAAGATCCTTTCCTAATCCAATTAATCTATAATCTAACTTAGAGTAACAGGCAAGTTCTGAATTAGCACAAAACATATGAATTTATTAAATTATGCTCACACTCACATGGCATTGCATACATTATCAACAAAAGATTCACAAATCATGCTTTTTATCTCAATGTGCCCTCATTATCAAAACTAATATTGTCAAACACCTAAACATGCATGGTTACTATCTAACTACTGATGAAAATTTTGGTGGGTATATCATTTTTCAAACAAAACACAAAAACATACTATATTCCACAAGTATTGGTACTATATGCTACAAATATTATCTAAACATCCTAAATATGCCAGTTCAATAGAAATTGAATATCTACAAGGAAAAAGAACATAGGCAAGAAAACCCAGGATAAACAATTGAGGTGGTTATGGACCCAAGCTACTCAGACTTCACTGAGACCTATAACTACCCACACCCCATTAAAAGGATGTGCATTGTCCCCAATAAACAAAATAAAAAACAAACTAGAAAATGAGGGGTCAAAGAGAATACCTGCGCACCTAAGTGCTAGTATGTGACTGAATATAGCAGACCTCCTCTTGCGGGGTGATCTGCTCAACAGTGGTACTCTGTCCGGAGGGGCCAGCACCACCCACCTGCTCTATGGCTCAAACTTGTCTCATCTTCACATCATGCCTCGATCTCCTCAAGGTAAGCTTGAGCTACTTCTCCTTTGTCATCCTCATATATACATGTCTCTCATTTGGCTCCTCATCCGTATACGATCTCTTAATGAGGAAAGACTGGGTAGGCTCCTCAGAAGTAAATAAATCAACTACCGGCACCTTAGGTGTAGTCGATAGTAGTGCAACTAGTGCTGCTAGTACTACTATTATTTCAGCTCGAAGTTGCTTGATCTGTATCTGCAAAGCTGAAAAATCTAAAGGCTTAGTCTTGCCTAATCTCTTCTATAACCTCTCCTCAAAGGCATCGATGAGGGTATCAACAATAGAAATACGATCCATGATAGTAGCGACCATGAATGCCTGACTCTGACTCTTCGGGTCATCTATCGCTTGGCAGACCTATACCTAATATAGTGAACAAGCTGAGTCAACTATGACTCAACATGTGATAATCTTGACGCCAAGGCTTATATAGAAGTGGTAGACACGTAGATCATGCTCGCGATGGTAGGCTATGAAGTAGTGGCCTATGGTGTAGGAGTAACAATAGTGGACCTCCTCTCATCAACTGCTTTGGCCTGCGAGGGCCTCTCCTCTGCAGCAGTAGTAGTAATAGTGGTGGCAGTGGAGGTTGTGCTCGCCAGAGTGCAATCGAGTTCTCTTCAGCCTTGATCAGGCTGGGGTCCAATGTATAATGGGCTTCAATCATCTGGTCCCGTTGATGTGGTATCTCCACCCTCGACTTTAGATAGATCCTGTAAATCACGTGGAAGAACATGATGGAGGTGGACCTCTTCAATATGGCCTCATAGATCTACTCAGCAATGAGGCGCACTCAGCCAATCTCATAGAAAGCTAAGAGGCTACTTACTAAAATTGCCTGCTTTGGTGTCAAAATATTATTAGTAAATGTTGGCCTGATATTTGAACGAACAAACTCCCACCAAAACTGATGATACGCTCTGAGCGAGTGGTGACCTAAGAAGGTTCTAGACCGTGCTCTGTAATATATCCATCCACCCATCTCATCAACATAGCTTGTCGCTCAAGATACTTCATCAATAGTGGGTCCCTCATGTTCCCTAACCTGTAGTCAAACTCTGCAGTAAATCTAGGGGCAGGGAACTTAGGACCAAATAACATAAGACAGATAGTCTCCTTCGATATATCCACTCACCAACCCCTCACTCTCGTCTCAATTAGTCTGGGTTAAGAAAGGGGATTCTTCTCCTTGGGAAGAGTAAGCTGGATGCTGGCTACGTAGGAGGCATAGAACCCCCTCACCATGGTCGGGGAGTATTTTCTTGTGACACCCCATAATTCTATGCTCGTTTATATCCATGTTTCAAGCCTCATCGGGTCAGGTTTGGGGTGTATTAGGTTCATGTGAGACTCCATAGTACCTAATGAGTCCAACACTTCTCTAAGAGTTGAGTTTTGGGTGATGGCTCATGCAAGGGTCAACTTTAAAGAAGTATAATTGTTGGTACTTTTAGAACTGGGTGACCCACAACATTTCTGATTAAATCCCTTTGAGTTAGCTTAGTAATGCACTTGGATTCACCTTATTTTATTGTTGAATGAAGGAGTTATGACCGTTTTCATGAGACCCTCCCATACAGTGAAGCCCCATGGGCATCCATACATGGGAAATGTTTGTGGATGCAACATATTATGGTGAGGCTAAGTCTTGGTCCATGGCCAGTGGCACGGGTCGTGTGACCCACCACTGGTCGTGAGGAGGGGCGTGGAGGTGTTTTAGGAGGTTTGGCTAGGTGTGGGTGGCATTGGAAGCTAAGGCATGGGCCACAACTACTTTGTATGGCTCGTGTTAAGAGGTACAGGCCGTGGCACCTGGGAATGTTTTGGTCTGCAACATTTTCTTGTCTATGTGAGGGGGGAAGACCAGTAAATGGTCCGTATAACACTACAGGGTCAGTGAATGTGGTCGTCAAAGTGACGTCGATGCTAACTTTTTCTCAAGTGTTCCAATTCCATTTTCTATCTAAGTCTTGTCTCATGGGCACTCCACATGACCAGTGGAGTGCCACACGGCCAGCGAAGTCTCCAGTGAGATGACACTTTGCCAATTTTTCCATCCGTTCATGAATGACATTTTCGTAAATGCTAATTACTCTAATGCCCTTTTTAGACTTCCAATGTTATCTTAACCTTTCCAAAAGACCTAAAAAGGTTCCAAAGTATAAAAATCATTACTCTCATCTAAAATACACTATCAATTCTCTCAAAAGCCTCCATCAAGCCACAATTCAATTTCAAGGAATCCCAAGAACAAGATTAGATTCAAAGATTATTTCCAAGCCTCTATTCTTCCCAATCTCAATTCCAAGCAACTCTAGACCTAAGGTATGTGGTGTTGAACCATTGCGTCCTTCCACCTATGGTTTCTAAACCCTATTTTAATTAATATTTCATGATATAAAGTTGATTTTACAAATGAATTTGCTAGTATAAACATGTCTATGAACTATGTTAAAGTTATGTAAAGTTGTGACTGTTTTTCCATGTTTTGAGATATAAATCTTGGATCTATTGTAAGATTTGATGAGGGATTTTAATGTATATTGCTTGAGGGTGTTACAAGGTATTGATTGATGGTTTTACAATGTCTTCACTCACATGGTTTCATCTCTAAGTTACATGGTCTTATACTACCATTTCACACCCGCCAAGTGTTCGATAAAATGTCCAGTTATGGTTTCTTGAGGAATTGAAGATCCAATGCATGTCTTATGAGCTGAACAATGTTATGATGATTATACGATTATGAAATGATGATAGAAATATAATGGTTTGATGAGCTAGTTCTATGGAATGCTTAATCCAAAAAGTGACAGGCTCACGTAAGGAAGGTCACTTAATCAGAAGATGGACGGGCTCCCATAAGGAAGGCTAATTAATCCGAAGAGGGAGGGGCTCCCATAAGGAAGGCCACTTAATCCTAAGAGGTATGGGCTCTCATAAAGAAGGTCACTTAATTCGAAGAAGGACGGGCTCCCGTAAGGAAGACCACTTAATCCGAAGAGGGACATGCTCCCGTAAGGAAGGCCACTTAATCCAAAGAGTGACGGGCTCCCGTAAGGAAGGCCATTTAATCTGAAAAGGAATAGGCTCTAGTAAGGAAGGTCACTCAATTGAAAAAGGGATGAACTCTCGTAAGGAGGGCAACTTAATCCAAAAAGGGATGGGCTCCTCTAAAGAAGGTCACTTAGTCTGAAAAAGGATGGGCTCCCATAAGGAAGGTGGCTCCAAAAGGTCTTATGTTATGTCGGTTGAGGCTTCTTTACACATTTATATAATGATCTATGTAATATGAATGATTTGCAAAGCATGACTTACTTAAGAGTTGGCTATACATGCCATATTGTTATTCTGCTATCTATTGGTTATTATTATGCATTTTGATTATGATGCTTATCTCTTATTACATTGAATCCCACATACTAAGTACATTCAAATGCACTAACACATACTCTATGCCTACATGATGTTACCATGTAGGAACTGGAGCTCCATTTGGTCATCATCCTCCTCCAAGTGGCTAGTGGTATCCACTCAAGCTAGTTAGTGAGTCCTCATGTGCAAGCACAATATCTATGTTCTTAAGCGATGTATTAAAGGCTATCTTTCTTTTTGGTATACTTTTACTATGAGGGTGAGTCAAGTTGCTTGTCTTATCCCCCATTAAGTCCTATTTTAGAGGTGTTGTTGGGAAAGGTATGTATTTTGCTTGAGATTTGACTTATTTATGATATTCAAGCTATTTAAATATGAGTCTCACCCATAGTCCCAATTCCCCTTATTTATGTTTCTTACATTGTTTTGTATTGCTTCCGCGACCAAGGATGTGTAATGATATGCTACGAGGCTTGTTTGGAGTTTCTTTGGGTTCCCCATTCACCAATCATGTCTAGGCCTTAGGCATAGGTCGTGAGACGTCCAAGAGGTCTGCTAGCCATCAAATCCAGTATCTAGTGAACATGTCTCGAAGGTTGAGGATACAGTCAACTATGTCATCAATGACCCTGGGCTCCTCATAAATAGAGCCAACTGGCTTACCCCGCTTTATTTGTTGTGTGCCCTCCATATATATGTATCACACACCCTCAATGCACTATTGATTAGTGAGAGCATCAGGTGTATATGATGATGATAAGTTTGCGGTGGAGGACTCCACCTCTGATCGATCCTCAGAGCCTCTTGTAGAGCTGGACTACTCTTCAGAAGGAGTCATCTATTGGGAATCGGTCCCATCGCTTCTTCCTAATATGCTATCAAAATACAACACGTTTGATGCCTAAAACAAGGAATTTTGTGAGTTCATAATGTTTTTTTTATAGTTTTTATGTGTTTTTGTGTTGTTATTGTAGAAAAGTTAGGTTAGCATGACTTTGGAGAAAAATTGTAGATTTTGCTGAAGTACAAGACGTACGAGCTTTCCTACTAGTTGTAGCCCAAGCTACAAGTCGTATGGTGATCTCATAGCTAGAAACATATAACAAAAATCTGAAATCTGCCAAGTGGATGTCAGCGATATGAGGACACCCTACAAGGTGTAGGTCTCACTATGACTCGTATAGGTAGGCTCGTAGCAGGAAACAGAGAGCCAAAACTTTGGACCAAAAACTGAAGGCCTAGACTATGAGGAGGAGCATACGAATTGTAGCCCAAGCAACGACTCATACCAGTGGGTTGTACTAGTTCAATATAAAATGCTAAGAACCTGATACAAGACCTCAATTATGACTCATAGGCCACCCTACGAGTCAAACCTGTGAGACGAACTTGATGCCAAATATCTTTTCTATGTAAATTTTAGGGCTAAATTTGTAACTACTATAAATACTTTAAGTTAGGGTTTCAATAGATGGAGAGAGTAGAGATTGGAAATTCTGGACATTGAATATCACTTTTGATTTTTCTCTTAAGATTTTTTGAGGCTTTTAGCTTAGATTTTATTTTCTCTTGGAAAACCCATTTTTGGAGAGTGCAAATCCCATATTGTTTTCACTCTCAATATATCAAGCTTGTGGTTTGCAACTTGTGGTGCCATTATTCTCCATTGCTTTGGGTAAAACTCTTAGCTATGTCTTGTTTTTGCATTTTTGTTGGTTTTACCTTAGCCATGAGTAGCTAAGCACCCACAACTTGGGGTTGTGGGAACCATGGACAGTTTGCTTGAGATGACCTAGATTATTTTCATTTCTATGATTGGGATTTTGCATGTATTTTCTATGTCTCTTCGTTATGATTGTTGTTTGGTGGTGACAAACACCAAACCCCACCTACTATCACGATCCTGACCAAGGTAGTGACGAGTAGGAAAAGAGAAGTAGATGACATGATTCGATTGATATGTTCTCATATAAAAAACCAAACCTGACCAAGGAGAGGTTGACTGGTATAATAGGTAATGGTTAGTTGGCACACCATGGTTGCCAACCTAGCACCATGGTGAAATTGGACCTTCATCTTTACAAGAGGGTTGGAAGAACCTAATTTACTGTCCTGCATGCGAATCTCCAATTATAGTTATGTTGACTAAGGTAATCGAGTAAATTAACCATGGGGAACACAATTCCTAAGTTGTCCCTAAAATTGAGTGTTTTCTTGCGTCGTAGTGTAGTGTTTATTTTTACTTTTTTTCTTGAATCATAAACCCCCCTCCCCCCCATTTAGGGATTTTAGTTATAGATACTCAAAATGATTGATAGTGAATTCTTGTAGTCAAGCCTTGTATTCCCTGTGGATTCAACCCTAACCTTGGGTTAAGTTAATTGTTGATAGCGACTGCTTTCTTATTGGAGCTTGAACCTCATCAAAAATTATGGCACCGTTGTCAGGGAATAAGACTAGGTTTTGACTTGATTTCACTATTAGTTAGTTCTAGTGTTAATTTCTAGACTCTCTTGTATTTTACTTTTGTGTTATTTTTGTTGTTTGATTTTAATTGTAGGGTGTACTAGGTTATATGCCCAACACAAGGAGCCAAGGCAATCCTTTAGCTTTGATCAATTTGGAGATCCATCGAATCTTTAGAAGAATGGATCAAGTGAATCAGGATATTGCAGTTGAGGAAGAAATAAATATGAATGATGATATGGGAAGAGAGGAGAATCCACCACAAAGGGATAACGAGCCACAACTTAGGGACTTCAATGAGAACACTTATGGGTGAAACTAATATCACTTGAACCCTATGGCCATGGACGTTATTGGTACTATAGTGTTGCCTCCACTATCGGCAGATGCTAAATTCTCGGTGTCAAGTGGATTACTTCAAATTCTCTGAAACATTAGGTTATTCACAGGGATACCTTTAGAGGATCTCTACCGTCATCTCCATAATGTGTTTTTTGTTTACAAGAGTGTCATAGGGACAAAATCTTTCTCTTAATGTCATTGGTTTACCGATTTTTCCATTGTTAGAGAATGGGAATGCAGTTGCGTGGTTGTCTGAGCTTCCTCCGAGTATAACAACAAGTTGGGCCGAGCTTCAGAGAGTATTTCTTGAAAGATATTTCCTAAGACCTAAGAAGCTAAAGCTTAAATATCAAATAAATAACTTTGAGCAATTGTTGGATGACTCTATTAGAATAACATGGGAGAGATTTACCAAATGCTTGAGGATAGTTCCCGATCACAAGATTGTTGATGACGCGTTCGTTGAGATTTTCTATTGGTCCCTTGACGAGAAAAGTCAAGCTTGTGCCGACACAATCATGAGAGGCATGTTTCTTGACGAATCTTTTGCATTGATAGCCACAAGGGTGGAGCAAACGGTTAAAACCAATAGAGCATGGGGTCAATGAGAGTGAGGTTCAATAAAGACTTCTTGTGCGGTCAACACCAACAGTAAGTAAGAAAAGGTCAATGAAGAGATCATGGAGAAACTTGCTCAACTTCGCACAAGTATGGACTTAGTCTTGAAGAAAAATCAAGCAAGTGTCAAAGCGGTAACTCACCAACCTTCTAAGGCTCCCATCTATAAAGATCCATTCTTTGATAAAGATGCTTGTTTCGTGTGTAATCATGGCGGGTTTCCGGAATAACCTCCAAGGGTCCAACTTGGACTATTGGATGCAAGGTTCCGGGAATCAAGGTTGGAACTACAACCATAGTGGTGCTTATAGAGATAATCAAGGTGGTTTCTATGAAATGGAGAGAGTACCGAATGTCTAATGGGGTAGAAGAGAAGGTTATAGGAATAGTCCTTATGTACCAGCCCACAACCGTTCCATGCCAAGCACTTATAGACTAGAAGAGATATTGATAGGTTGTTGAAGAAAACCAACCACCAAGATGAGACCTTGAAGGGAATGTAAGCAGATATTTCAAGTATTAACAAAAAAATAGAGTCTTACTTGGTGGCGATTAAGCAACTAGAACAACAATTTAGGAAAGTTTCTTCACAATTGAACCAATGCAAAAAGGCAACCTTACCAAGCAATATGATTCAAAATCCTAAAATGAAGGGCATTGCATGGCATTCACGACTCGAAGTGGCAAAAGTACCATAGATCCCCCTATTCCGGTGATTGTGGATGAAGTTAATGAAGGGCCTTGGTGGTAAAGTTGTGGTTGAGGGAGAAGGTTCGAAGATTGTTGGGATGTAAAGAGAAGACTTAACGGATCAAAAAAAGTGAAGTCAATTCCAAATCGTCCTCCTCCTTAACCTCAAAGGCTTAAGAAAAAGGTAGAGTAAGGAAAATTCAAACACTTTCTCTCGATGTTGAAACAACTATCCATCAATATTCCCCTTCTAGAAGCTTAGGAGAAGATGCCCGGGTACGCCAAGTATATGAAGTATTTGGTGACAAAGAAACACAGTTTGAGCCAAGGGTTCTCACAGGAGCTCTAACAATGTAGTGCGATCATGACCATATGCCTTGTCCAATAATGAGAGGACTTTGGTGCATTCACCATCTCTTGCACCATTTGTGATATTGAGTTCGCAAGAGCATTGTGTGACTTAGCAGCAAGACTCAATCTAATATCTCTTGCTATATTCAAAAAGCATGGCTTGGTACTTCTACTCTAACAAAACTGTGACTGCTCATGGTGGATAGAACCATTAAAAAGCCGGAGGGAATACTTCTTGATGTGTTTGTTAAAGTTGATAAATTCATCTTTCCTGCGGATTTTGTGATCCTTGATTGTGAGGTTGATTTTGAGGTGCCCATTATTTTGTGAAGACCATTTCTGGCCACTAGGAGAGCTCTCGTGGATATGGATTCGGCTAAACTTTGGTTTAGGGTTAATGATGCAGAGGTAGTGTTGGACATCCACCAGTCAATTAAACACCCAGATGAATGAAGAGTGAGGATTGGTTCCTTGATGATTGTTGATGATTGATGATAACTAAGTCGAGCCACGATGTTAAACAAGATACTTCTTGGGAGGCAACCCAAGCATCTTTGATAATTGCTGGTTTGTTTTAAGTGTTTTTGGTTATTGAAATTCGTAGGTAGTACGGTGTTTGTTTCTGTTATGTTCGAAGACATTGATGTAGTGTTGGTCATGTTTTAAGATTTGGTTTATAGGTGGAAATTAAAGAACTAAAGATGTGAGAAAATGGCACTTGAAGCAACTCTACAAGCAGGCCTACGAGTTGTAGTCACCCTTATGACTCGTAGTCATGTATCGTAGAAGGAAACAATGAGCATTAAAAGTTGGCGCACACACTATGAGCCAACCTTACTATTCGTAAGGTCCCTTACGAGTCGTAAGTGGGGTTCGCAGTAATTAGGTAAGCATTTTAAATTTATTTACAAGTTTAGGTCTGCTACAAGATCGGGACCTTTGAGTCGTAGGACAACTCTACAACTTACAGTTGGGCTCTCGTAGGCCCAACCTACAGTTTTTGAAATGTTGACCCGGCTTAGTATAAAAGGAGTCAAAATTTATTTTGACCCCCAAAATTATTTCCACAACCCTAAGTGACCGAAAATGCCCAAATCCTTCCCCCCTTTCACTATTCTGATCAATCTCTGGCCACCCTCATCATTTTCAAGGATACTAGTTTAGTGTTTTCGACACCTTTTACTCTCTATTTTGTAATGGTAGTTTCATCTTTCATTAGGTAAGCTTCTTTATTAATTCTCAAGCATTATTTTAATGAGTTTTATCCTAGAGATGATTACGTGCTGGTTTTAATCATGAGAAGTCATAATCATGTGATGAACTTTGTGTTTAAAGATGAAATATAGGGTTTGAGTACCTTGAAAATGTGTCTTTGAGTTGTTCCTTGTTCGGAAATCTTGTGTGGGTAGTTGTAACTGTGAAAGTGATGGTCACATGTGTATGGTGCTTAATTGTTTTTTGATCCTTGTGAAAATTATTTTTGGAATTGGATATTGGAAAATGGGGGTGTGGCTTTAATATGCCACATCTTGTTAGCCTTACTTGAAAGTGTGTGAATTCTCCTTTCATCTTTATAGAATATTTTGTTGATGCCGACTATGAGTTTGAAGATGAAATTGCTTTTGGTTTTTTTGATATAATGTAGGATTAGCTTCAATCTTTGGGGGGGGGGGGTAATGGTTGTTATAACTACCCGATATCGAAGTGGGTTTATTTATGCATCGAATTTATTGTATTGCCCTTAACATTGCCAATTCTTTGTTTGTGTTTGATTTACTTCTGGTTCTTATGGGAATGCTTTAAGCACTATAGGTGCTTTCTGTTTTCCAGCTACGAGGCCACTCCACGACTCGTAGGATACCCTAAGAGTCATATTGGTCCCTCGTAGCTGGCACTATTCACCTATGATTCCTCCACAGTTCTCATACGAGACCCATCTACAACTTGTAGCATCTACTATGACTAACAGTAGAGGTCTCATAAGTCTGATTGTGATTTCAAAAATGCCTCTGGAGTGAGGTAAGTGCCCAGATTACCACTCGCAGCCCACCCTACAAGTCATAACTATACCTCATATCTGATGTTAGAGTGCATTTTATCAGAAACCTTTGCACTACAAGGTTATTGTACGACTCATAGGACACCCTATGAGTCATACCTGCAACAATATGAGTGATTTTCTATTCTTAAGTGTTCTTGTTTCTTGTTCTTTGTTATGTGATTTGTTTGATCAAACATCTTGATGCTTACATATATTGTGTGGTTGGCTTGTAGATATCATGCGTCCAAAGGACAAATGAGATAGCCAAACATTCCAATGGAGGTTGGTGGATGAATCTTCCGAGGCTAAGAGATCTGAGGGGGTCTCTAAAAGTTCACAAAGTCAGAATATACCCCGAGGCTAATGTACCTTAGGCCCGGGCACATACAACTTAGACACCTATGGAAGTCAGTAGTTCCTCCCAGTATGAAGAGAAGGAAAAGGAGGGTGATGGAGACGGGTCTGGGAGCAGCTTACCATAGATGATCCCCACACACTCAGGGTTAGAGTTTGAGTCTGATAGCACCTCCTAGACCCAGCAGGAAGAAGTCCAATCATAGGCCCCAATCGACTATAGATGGTGTGTTATAGAAATAAAGATAAAAGACATGATCAGGGGCTAGAGCCAAAGGGTTGGAGCAAACTAGTTCGACAATTCCATGAGGAGTCTAGGCTGAAAGACTCTAGGCTAGATAAGGTCCCAGGGTTATATATAGAGATAGATAGACACAGACTACGATGGACTATATAGCAACTGGGCAAGTATGCCCCTTATATGGTCTGTGAGTTTTATGCTACTTATTTTGCTACGCTTCGCAGAGGGATACCAAAGAATAAGAAGTCGATCGACTAGCCTAGTGAGTGCTTCCAGTCAAGGGTCAGAAAGTTCCTATTTCAGAGAAGACTATTCGAAGAATTTAGTTTGGGCCCACCTATAGAGTGCCTTAGTCCACTGTAGAGTATGATGGTCGCATTGACAAAATGATGAGAGAAGTGAGTGAAAAAGATTTTGGGGCCAAGACTAAGTTGCTACAGTGGATATCCAGCCAAATATGTAAGGAGGGGATCAAGCCAACATGGGTTACAAATTATGCAGATCTGATAGTGAAAGCCCACCTTTCTTTCTGGGCCAAGTTTTGGTGGTCCATTAACTGTTGGCGTATTCAGCCTACTTTCACGGACAATGTGATCACCTTGGAGCGAGCTGTGTTATTAGCCAACATTCTAGCTGGTTATGACATAGATTGGGGCCGAATTATCTCCGAGCAGATCCACGAGTCTGCTATCCAGAAAAACACCTCACTGCCATTCCTTGTTTTGATACACTGATTATAAAGTGCAATAGGTGTTCCTATAGACCCTCACTAGGACCAGCATATTGAGGCCACACATACTATGGATCCCAACCTGATAAATGCTGATGAGAACCCGGTGGCCCTACCTCGTGCAACTTCTTCGACTATCGCAAATCCATTCCCGGTAGAGCCTCAAACTAAAGGTTTGACTCCAGCCCCTACCAGCACTACCCTAGCCACTGCAAAGCCTATGCTAGCTGTTGAGATTACGTCCACGCCATCCTCCAGTACTCCAACACTTGCAACATTTACATTACAGGTTGATTCTATTATCTCTGGTGTTGCTTTTTAGGAACTATTTCGCATAGTGGCTACAACGGAGTCTAGGCTACATGCTTTAGCAACATAGGTCAGACCTTGGGTTAATTAGTGAAACAACACTAAAAAGTTTTCGAAAACGTGCCCTTGGAATTCCTGAAATTTTAAATTCCACATATCTCAAAATTCATTTGTTATTTCAAAAGTTCAACTTAATATTTGTGATCAGAGGGTCAAAATTAGGTGAAAAGGGGTCTCATCCTAATTTAAGAGCGAAAGATTAGCAATTATGATTTTTGAAAGTGCAATTTCCAAAGAGTAGTGCGCGCCGCTTAGTGTTTTTTTGTGACTGCTTTTTTAAGTTCATCCAAAATTTTCTAAAGTGTTGGGCCTAAGTGTTCCCAAATGTGTTTTAACCTATACTTAGCCAAATTCTACACTGATATCATCCTAAACATCTTCCAATACTCACTCAAACACTTATTCATATTTGCACTCCCCAAACTCAAGTCCCAGACCCTCATCCTAAGCTAAGGTTCCCCTTCAATGTTCTTCTTCAAGCTTCAAGTCTCCATCTACAATCTTCACCAAGTTTATCTCTAATCTATGGTATGTGGGTTTCTTTTATGGGTTCCTTTCACCCATGATACCCAAGACTCCTTTTACTTAAATTTCATGATTTAAAGTTGATTTACAAATAGGTCTTGCTTATTATGAAATTCACTATACACTATGTCAAAGCTATGTAAGGTTGTGACTATTTTGCCATGTTTGAGCTATAAATCTTGGGTCTACTGTAAAATTTGAGAAGGGGATATGATGTATATTGCTTGAGGGTGTTGCAAAGTGTTGAATGATGGTTTTACAATGGATTTTCATGCATGATTTCATCTCCAAATTGCATGGTCTTATACTAGCATTACACACCCTTTAAGTGTTTAATTAAATGTCCGGATGCGGTTTCTTGAGGAATTGAAGGTTCAAAGCAGGATATATGATATGAGTGACTATAATATTATGAAATCAGCTTATGTATATATTGTATTCAATATAAAGTGTTGCACTAGGCCATGCCCGATTCGGGTGACCTAGTGGAGGAGTCAACATCTCAATCACTACGGTGATAGGTACTATCATCACTAACCTTGATGAGGGGTTTGTACCTTACACTCTAGGGATGGGTGTTATCATCACTAGTTTTGAGGAGGGGCTTGTACCTTACACACTAGGGTGATGGGTGCTATCATCACTAACCTACCAAGGGGTTTGTACTTTGGAAATCTAGCTTGGTCTCTTCTTCACATATGATATCCTACATGAGCATGATTTACTTAAGCATGTTTTACTTAAGCATTGAACATACATGTCACATTGTTATATTATCTCAATTATTTAATATTATGCATTTTGATTATGATGCCTATCTATTGTTGCATTGCATCCTGCATACTTAGTACATTCAACGTACTAATGCATACTTTATGCCTACATGATGTCACCGTGTGGGAACTGGTGTTCAAGTTGATCATCCTCCTCCACATGGCTAGTTTGGTGCTATTCAAGCTAGTTGGTGAGTCCTCCACTTCGGAGACCTTAGTCTATACTCTCTCTTGTTATGTATTGAGACACTCTTCTTTATGTTCTATTTGACTATGAGAGTGAGCCCGGTTTCTTTGTCTTGGCTCCCACTCTTATCTATGTATTGGAGGTGTTTGTTGGACATGCTATGTTTCTATTATATGCGCTTGACTTTTGTCTCTTGACTATAATGATATTGTGCAAGCTTTTCCCTTATCCCTAGTTTCCCCATTCTTTTATCTTTGATGCTTGATTTATTGCTTTCGCGACAAAGGATGTGTAATAATGCTTTAGAGGAATGCTTGGGGTCCCTTCAGGTTCTCCTTACACCGTATCACATCTAGGCCCTAGTCTTGGGTTGTGACAGTCAGACCGTACAGGACTCAGAGGAGAGGATAAAGGCATTCGCTCGCAAGTTGCTTGATGAGAGATTTAGAGCGGTGGATGCCTAAGACGATGCTTTTGAGATGAGAGTCCAATGGAGGCTTGAGGGTGCTCGACTTGCTTATAAGAGCGCAGTGATATAGGAGTTGGCTAAATTTAAGGTCGACTTATTGCAGATGTTAGCAACCCCTGTTGTAGTCTCAGTGGTGGCACCAGTGGGTGATGAGGTTTTTAAATTGCTAGTCGACTGCCCGCATGCTCACGAGAAGAGGTCCCGAGATACAGATGACCCAGAGTTGAGCCAGAAGAGGCCTAGAGCTGATGAACCCGCAGCCCCGAAAGGGGAGTCAATACTAGAGGAGGTGGTGCAGGAGTCGATCCTGTTGGTGGCTATACAGAGAGATAGGGAGCAACAACCTTCACATGGAGAGGGTAGATCACGTACAACTACTACCCAGATTGCTGAGGAGGAGGTCGTGACATAGGACCCTACTAACCAGACAGATATCGGTGCTTGAGCACCATGATGTTTGATTTTTGACCCCATTCATTATCTTTTATATATGGACACTTTGTTCTTTCTATTAGAAAATATTTTTATGATGTTGGTTTTTGGATATGTTTAAATGTTTTTATGTTGGATGTTGTTTTTACTTATATTTTGGATGCTAGTTTTTGGTTCTTAATCTCTCTCTCTCTCTACATATATATATATATATATATATATGTATGTTATCGTGTTAGGTTTTTCATTCATGTCTTTACTTTGAGGACAAAAGTATTATATTTTAGTAGGGTGTGGGAAGTTATGGATTAAGGTGAATTTGAGTAGTTGTGAGTGCATAACTTCCCCTATTTTTTATCCCAAGGTTTTCTTGTTGTGATTCTTTTTCCTTGTGGATGTTTAATTTTCTGTTGAACCAGCATGTCTAGGTAGTGTAGATGATGTGTATATAGCTACTACTAATATCTGTTGGCTTATACATGAGTCTTTAAATGCTTTTTGCATGATTTGAAAAATGGGGTACCCTCAAAATTTTTGAGATTGTTGTTATTAATGTATTCATGCACTTCGAGTATCTGAAAATGTTTGTTCTGATAATATGGAGGTAAGTTGAGGCTTGAAGCATGACTTGTGAGTCTATACTTGATTGTGGGTGCAATGCAATGTGTGATGTGAGCCTATTTTGCTACATTCTTATATCATGTATAGACTCAGAACATGCCTTGTTACTCTAAAATTAGTTTGGTGATGTGGTTGATTTGAAAAGGATATTAGGCCTTTGTTCTTTTAGCGAATCCACTTTTATCTTAAATGACCTACCAAATGAGTTAGTGAATCCCTTGTTCCAAAATTTTGAGCTTCTCATGTACGCAATCTTTCTTGACACCTTACTAGCTTAACCTTATTTGATGAAATACCTTGATATTGACCCTGGTCTATCCTTGAACATGTGAACCTAGATTGAGGATAAAAGCCTAAGTTGATGGTGGCTACAAATGGTGGCCCTGATTTGAGGAATAAATATTGTGTACTTCACCTCAGGCTAAAAGCCTAAGTTGAAGGTGGCCCTTATTGTGTTATAGTAATAAAAATGAGGTGGTTTGTTGGGAAGCATAGAAAGAAATGAAAAATGATGAGCCTATGGAGAAAAAGAGATAAAAAGTGCCTTGAATTGAGAAACATTAGCAAAAAATGAGTTCAGAAATAAGGCATAGCTGGAAAAGAGAAAGAAAGCACCCGGGGAAAGCTTGAAATGTTGGAATAAGGGTGATTTAGTGAAAATAGTTGGGTTATGAACTTATAATTATCGATAATCATGGTTCAAGGATAGCTTCTAGTCACTGCTTTCCTGAAACGCCATACTAAAGCCCCGTGAACGTATGTTACAAGCCATTAAGTCCTAAAGTGATCCAAGTTCACTTCGTCGCCAAACAGAAAATTGAGCATAGGGGCAATCCTATGGTGTTAATCATTTTTCATGAATTTCACTTGTGAGAGTAAGATGCTTCCTTAGTCTTTAAACCCTAAATGCTTTATGAATAAGTCAGAGGGACTTCGGTTCTGTGAGGGCATTTGCACTACTTGATTATCATATGACTATACCAGTAATTGTGGATGGTTGATGCTCCTTCGCTTATCATAGTTTGATTGCCAGATGCATCTTTGTGTTATGTTTTTCTTAAATAGCTTTGCAATCTTGTTCTGAAAATGAAATTTGGGTCCTTGACTTAGAGTATGAAATGTATATGCCATTAGTGCAGCTCTATGTCTTTCTCATTGTTTGCTTAGACTGAGTTGTCGCTCGAGGACAAACAACAATTGTAAGTTAAGGATGTTGATGTGCTGTCAAAATACAACACATTTGATGCCTACAAGAAGGGATTTAGTAAGTTTTTAATGCGACTTTTTATGGTTTTTATGTATTTTTGTATTGTTATTACAAGAAAGGTAGTTGGCATGATTTGCAGAAAAATTGGAGATTTCACTAAAGCACAAGTTATACGAGCTTACCTACGACTCATAGCCCAAGCTACGAGTAATATGGTGATCTTATAGATAGAAACAAAGAGCAAAACTTAGAAATCTTTCAAGTGGAGGTCAACCCTATGAGGCCACGCTACTAGTCGTAGGTCTCACTATGACTTGTATAGGTGGAGTCGTAGCAGGAAAAAGAGAGCCAAAACTTTGGACCAAAAACTAAAAGCCTAGACTACAAGAGATGCATAAGAGTCATAGCCCAAGCAATGAGTCATACCTATGGCTCATACCAGTTGAGTCCAAAATGCCAAGACTTGATACAAGACCCTGATTATGACTCATAGGCCATCCTACAAGTCGAACCTGCAAGACGAACCAGATGCCAGTTGTCTTTTCTATGTATTTTGTAGGGCTAAATTTGTAACTACAATAAACACTTTAAGTTAGGGTTTTATTAGAGGGAGAGAGCAGAGATTGGAAATTCTAGACATTGAATATCACTTTAGATTTTTCTCTCAAGATTTCTTGAGGGTTTTAACTTAGATTTTATTTTCTAATGGAAAACCCATTTTGGGGGAGTGCAAATCTCATATTGTTTTCATTCTCAATATATCAAGCTTGTGGTTTGTAACTTGTGGTGCTACTATTCTCCCTTGCTTTAGGTAAAACTCTTAACTATGTCTTGTCTTTGCATTTTTGTTGGTTTTGCCATAGCCATGAGTAGCTAAGCACCCGCAACTTGGGGTTATGGAAACCATGGGTAGTTGGCTTGAGATGACCTAGATTATTGCATTTCTATGATTGGGGTTTTGCATGTATTGTTTATTTCTCTTCGTTTTGATTGTTGATTGGTGGTGGCCAACACCAAACCCCACTTACTATCATGATCCCGACAAAGGTAGTAAGATGTCAAGATTCGATTGATGTGTTCTCGTCTAATCAATCAAACTTGACCAATGAGAGGTTGACTGCTACAATAGGTAATGGTTAGTTGGCACACCATGTTTGTTGACCTAGTCCCATGGTGAAATTCGACCTCCACCTTCATAAGAGGGTTGGAAGAAACTAAGTTACCGTCCTGCATGCGAATCTCCAATTGTAGTTATGTTGTCTAGGGTAATTGAGTCAGTGGACCATAGGGAACACAATTCCCGAGTTGTCCCTAAAATTGAGTGTTTTCTCCCGTCATAGTGTAGTTTTTATTTTTGTTTTTATTCTTGAATCACAGAAATCCCCTCTTTAGAGATTCTAGTTATCGATACTAGAAATTATAGATAGTGAATTTGTAGTCAACCCTTGTATTACCTGTGGATTCGACCCTAACATTCGGTTAGGTTAATTGCTGACAACGATCGCTTTCTTATTAGAGAGTGAACATCATCACCTCCCTCCTTAGACTAGGGAGAGCGAGTAATAGGAGCCTGAGTACCCAGCTATGGCAGTGGCTTTGGTATGTGGTATAGCAACCTCTAGGTCCAGTATGACATCTAGGATCTCCAGTGGACCACTCAGTTGAGTGGTTTACTCATCATCCGAAGGCTCATCCTTGAGCCTCCTCCTCATAGATTAGAGCTCAGCATGTTTGAATTTTGGAGCCATAGTATCTGAAATATAGATATATACGCACCATGGTTAGCCCCACAAATCAAGACTTGAAATGCAAAAGATCTTCTTGAGTTTAGTTGTAGAAAGGTTTTACTAATGCTCCTTTATGGGCCATAATGGATACTATGAGTAGTAAAGAGCCTCTATAAACCAGTGTTTCAAACAATTTTAGATGCTGGAATAATCTATGAGACCAGGTACAACTCGTAATGTGTTTTATAGTCGTAGACTGGGTCGTAGAGAATTCCAGTGAGTAATTAATTTTAGCTAGGGATCTATGAGACCTATGTACAAGATGTAAAGTGATCTATGACTCGTAGAAGGTCTAATCTGATGGATACTCAGAAACAACGATTTTATGGAATTGTGCACTAGGGGCAATTATGACTCATGGATTACTCTACAGGCTGCAAAAGCCACTCATGAACCAGAAACTCAGTCACCATGAGTTTCTATGCCTATCTCATGGACCTTAAGAGACTATTTCACCCAACAAATTATCAGCATCGAAGCAAGAACAAAAGCACCCAGATGAATTCAATACTATAACCCTTACCCCCAACATGTTATACAAATATATACACCCCATCGAAAGTGATTAAACATGGATTATACTATGGTTTCGATCATTTCTAATTGATTCAGACAAGATTATGTACCTATGTCATCACGCGCCAATTATCAAACACAATCATTCATCACATAATGTGAGTGACAAAATAGGCACAAAAACTGAACATTCACTCAAGAGCATAGTAGCCAACTCCGGACTCAGTTAACAATGCAAATATGGGCAACCTAATATCAGCCAAAATAATTCAAATTTAGACAGGTTTTTTCTATCTAAACACCATACCTTACAAGACTTTCAACTGAATCTTTCAAATAAGGAAAATTATAGGTCTTAGTTAAACCTAGAACTTACCAAGAATTGAGATTAAATCAAAGAAGATTAAAGGAAGTGACTAGAAGCAAAACCCTAGGGCCGCCAGAATCTTGCCGAAAATTTGGTGTACGTGGTCAAAAGTGATCGAAAAACTGAGTGGATTGGTTGGTTGGGTCAATTTAGTAAATTTAGGTCAAGAATTGGGTCAAATAATTTGACCTCTCTATTTATATATTGATCGGTTCAACAGACGATTAATGGGCTTGGACTCTATGAAACCCTAGTTAGGGGCCGTAGAGTACTTTATGGCTTGTAAATCATGATTTTATAGAACATCCAAACCCTAGTTTTCAAGATTAGGTTTCACGGACCAGTCCATGAGTCGTAAAGTATTTTACGGCTCGTTGAGTTGGTCATACAACCCTTAACTCTTAGCAGATTTTTAAAAAACTTACCTAGGGTCCACGAGCCTCATTCACAACTCATAGTTTGATCTACGAATCACAATGTCGTCTCGTGGAGTGGAGTGCATATTTTTCTGCTTACTAAAATTCTCTACGAGGTAGGGTATGGATCGTAAAGTGATTTACGGCTTGTAGACCTAGTCGTAGAGACCCAACTTGATGCTCTTCTCAGGCAAACTATCTAACTTAGTCCTATACTTACTTACTCTTCATAAAGTACACTACTACCTGATACACAACCAACCTAATGTGCAAAATCACTACCAAAACACAAGAAAATAAACTACCTATGAATCTAAAAACTAAAAATGAATCTATAACTATGCTATTACATCAAAAGCCTTGGGTTGTCTCCCAAGTAGGGCCTAATTTATCTTTGCGGAATGACTTAGACACATTGATTACTTAGACTTTGCCAATTGCCAAGACTTCACTCTTCAACTCATCTGGATGCTTCATAGACTGATGGATATCGAAGATAACTTCCTTGTTATTTAATCTAAACTAGAGTTGACCAGCTTTCATATCGACTAGGTTCATCTAGTGGCTAGGAAGGGTCTTCCTAAGATGATTGGGAAATTGAATTCAACTTTGCAGTCTAGGATCACGAAGTATGTAAGGGATATGAACTTCTCAACTTTTACCAACATATAATAAAGTATCTCCACATGCTTATTCATTGTGTGATCCACTATCAATAAACGCATGTTAGTTGGAGTAGGGGGTCCCAATCTAAGCTTCTTGTAGACCACAAGGGGCTATGCTTGCACCTAGATTAGATAGTGCCCTCGCAAACTCCTCATCCCCAATGGTGTAGGGTAGGGTGAAAGCATATGGATCTTCTTTCTTCTGAACCAAGGACCTATAGCAGTAGCACTACAATGTTGAAGCTCTTAGGAGAGCTCCTGACTGACAGTGTGCTTTTTTGTGACCAAGTCCTTCAGGTACATTGCATACCCTAGCGTTTTCTCCAATGCATTGATGAGAGGAATGTTTATGGAGACTTGCTTTAGCATGGAGAGGAAGTGCTTGAATTTTCCTTCATCCTCCTTTTTCATTCTATGAGAAAAGGGACGAGGAGGCCTAGGAATGGGCTTAAACCTCTATGATGCATCAGCTGCTTCACTCATCCCATCCTTGCAACGATCATCTCCTTTATCCGTATACATTGCCGCGACTGTCTCTTGTCAAACATCCTCCACATCAACCAGCATGAGAGGATCCATGGTGCTCTTGCTACCCCGAGTAGTGACTGCTATGCACTACCCTTAATTTTTAGGATTTTGCACTATATTGCTGAGAAGTGTTTCCCTCTAACATTGATAAAGTTTCATTGACACTTGACCAAATTATTGTTCCAGTTGTTTGATAGCCAAAAATATTATCTGAGTAATACTTGATATATCTGATTTCATTCCCCTTAGAGTATCATCTTGTATCTTAGCCTTCTTCAATAGGTTATCAAACATCTCCTCAATTCTGGAATTGCTTGCACCTGCATCGTGGTGGTGTGGTGTCACATAAGGACCACTTCCGAAGCCTTCTTTGTGACCCCAATATGCATTTAGACCCCTATTCCTATCATAATATCCTTTGCGGTTGTCCGTGTAAGCTCCATCTCTACCAAAGTTTCAACCTTGGTTTCCTTGATCTTGGTGCTAATAGTCCTGATTGGACCCTTGGTTATTAATTCGAAAACTCTTCGTCTGATCTATAACAAAACAAACGTCCTTATCATAGTATGGCTCCTCGTACATGGGTGCACGTGGAGGTTGGTGAACCACTACATTCACTATTTCTTTGTTCTACTTTATCATCACATCCATACTTATGCGAAGCTAAGCTGTTGCATGATTTCTTCATTAATTCTCGCTTGCACTGGCCCCGCACTGACAACACATAACCTATTTGTGGAAGCTCTATCTCGCTATCCCATGCACGATTTGTTTTGACCACTTATTTCATTTGCTCTGAAATCTTTACAAATGGTTGATCTAGAAGCATGCCCCCAATGATAGTTTCAGTGCATACCTGATTGTTCTTATCAAGGGCATAGTAGAAGATCTCTACCAAGGCATCATCAACTATTTTGTGGTCATGGACACTCCTCAGACATTTTGTGAACCGCTCCCAAGTAGTGCTTATCAAATCACTAGAAAGTTGCTCAAAGTTATTGATCTGGTCCTTCAACTTGAGCTTCTTCAATCTAGGGAAGTACCTCTCCAAGAAGGCCTTCTGCAAGTTTGCCCAGCTAGTGATTGAACTCTACGAAAGCTTAGACAGCCATAAGGCAACATTCCCAATGAGAGACAATGGGAAGACACGAAGTCCCACAGCATCCATAGACAGATTTATTATCTCCATTACACTCTTACACATAAATGCCATATTGTGTAGATGGATATGTATATCCTATAATGATAAGCCCACAAATAGCCCACACTTCTGCAACATTTGGAGTAACCCACTCAAGACTGTGAACTTTGTGTGTACCTGTAGTGGTTGCAACACAATAGCTCTAGTCACCTCTAAAGCTATAGGATTTAACCTGTACTGATTCCACTAGTAAGAATTGTTGTTGAAATCCTGAGGCTGTGGAATGTCCTCCAAAGGAGGTGGGTTCTCATTCCCAGCATCATTATTAACATTCTTATGTAAGGCTACATTGCCCGTGATGTTAGTATTTTCTTGGGCTAATTCTTTGCATCACTGGATCAAATGGAGTTAAGGGATTGCCTTAACTACTAGTGTTGGGAATACACTACTAGTATACCCTGTAAAGAAACAAAAATAAAAGTAAAATACAAGGGAACTATGGATTTACACTTGAATTACAATTACTAGTGAATTCAATTAAGTCTAGCTATATTCCCTGGTAATGACGCCATAATCTTTGATCATACCCAAGTTACACCTCTCTTTTGGAGGATAAAGCAACCATTGCCAAATAGAAAATCTAACTAAGGTTAGGGTCGAATCCCATAGAGAATAAGGAGACTCACAACGAATTCACCAATACACAATTCCAGTAATTAACAACTAAATTCCCCAAAGGGGAGGTGTAATGTTCAATAAGAAAATAAACTAAACTAACTACCACAAGAGACAATCAATAATGGAGAGCAACTTGGGAATTGTGTACCCCATGATTCACCAACTCAATATCCCTGGATAATCCATTCTCGACTAGAGTATAGCATGTAGGATGGTATTTTAAGTTCACCAAGCCTTTTGGTGAAAGTGGAGAGGTGAATTTCATGATGTGACTTGGCCCATCTGCATAGTTTGCAATACTAACCATTACCCATAGTCCCAGTCAACCTCCCCTTAGTTTAGTTCGGTTGATTAGATGAGAACGTATCATTGAATTCTATTAATCAATCTCTTTTCCTATTCATTACCACATAGATCAAGAAGTTAACACTAGCAAGTTCTAATATTGGCCACCACTAGAAAGCATGCAAAATGAAGAGAATTGATTAATATATGCAAATATTCATTCTAAGAATTGCAAATTTTCTGGGTTTATTAGGTTAGATCTTCATGGTTCCCACAACCGCAAGTTGCGGATTTAGCTACTCATGCTATGGGTAGGTGAAGAAATTATGAATTAAGAAACCATAGTTGAACACTTATCCAATTGAATTGAAGAATAAAGAAATCTAATATTAATTGAGAATCACAAGATTTGAATATTAGTTAATTCACAAGTGCATTCTCCTCCAAAATTGAAGTCTTTAAGTAGAAAACCCTAAAGTACTCTCTAATGATGTTCGCTACTATACTTTCCTGAATAATGACCTAAAAATTACTATTTATAGTATTTATGAATGAGTCCTTAAAAAATAGAAAAACTAGTCTACGACTTTCTACGACGGGCATTGACGACTCCGTAAATTGATTTATGAGTGATAATCGGGGTTTTATATTTAGCTCTTGATATCTTGGACTTCACTTTTATGAATCTACTCTATGAGTCATAGACTAATTCATTACTCTTATAGCAGTCTCGTAGACTTCATCTGCATCAATTGGTCCTTCACTAGAATTCTTCATGAAACCTCTTTATACGACTCGTAGAGTGATATATGACTCATATAGAGGTCTTGTATAGCTGAAGGTTAGATCTCATCTTTAATTGGAAATCTTCACGAAACCTCCTCTATGACTTGTAGAATCCTCTATGACTCGTAGAGGGTCCCACAACCAACAAAAACCAAAAAAGTCTTCAATTTATCCCTAAAGTCATATCAATCTGCTTTCCTATAAACTAAACACCAAAACACATAAAAGCCATAAATCTCATATTGAGAACACATAAAATCCTATGTTTTAAGCAGCAAATATGTCATATTTTGACAGCACATCACCCTAGCATTATCTCCAATGCCTCAATGAGAGGAATGTTGATGGAGAGTTGCTACAACATGGAGAGAAAATGCTTGAACTTACCTTACTCCTCATTCTTCTTGATTCTTTAAGGGAAGGAAGGAGGAGGTCTAGGATTGAGCTTCAGCTTCTATGGCACCTTTGCAGCATCACTCACCCCATCCTTGGCACACTTATCTCTGGTGTCTAATCCTTGGCCTCAACTATCTCTTTTCGATCATCATCTTCATCAACCCACATAAGAGGATCAATAGTAGTCTTACCACCATGAATAGTTATTGCCATACACTGTCCCTCATTCTTTGAATTTTGAACTATATTGCTAGGTAATATAACTCTTTGACACTAGTTGAGTTAAGTTAAAACATGACAAACTGTTGCTCCAATTGTTTTATAGCAACAAAATGAGACTTGGTCTTCTTATTAATACTAGAGATGTCAAACTTCATCCCTCTGAAGGTCTCATCTTATGTGTCAGCATTTTTTAATAGTCAATCGAATATCTCCGTAACTATGAAACTACTAGCATCGGTGTCACAATTATGTGGTGGCATATAAAGACAACTCTTGTAGCCATCTCTGTGATTCTAATCAACATCTCTATCCTAGCCCCTATTTCTATAGCAGTAACCTCCATAATTGTCTTTAAACGCGCCATCTCTATTATAATTCCTACCTTAGTTTCCTTGACCTTGGCGACAATAGTCCTGATTAGACCATTGGGGTTGGTCTGAAAACCCCCCATCTCATCAACAATGAAGCAAGTTCACTCCTCGTAGTAAGGCTCCTCCCCTATGGGTGCTTGTAAAGGCTGATGAACAACTACATTGACTCATTATGGATTCTTCTTCATCATCATCTCCATGTTGGTAGTAATCCGGGTAGGCTCTTCCATTATCTCCTCATTTGTTTTAACTTCTCTGAACTAATATTGATAGTACATGAGGTCTTGGTAGAGGATTTGTCTCTTGGCCTCCATGCATGATTCATCTTGACCACCTTTTCTAGCTTCTCTACAACCCTTGCAAATGGTTAATCCAAAAACATGCCACCCATGATGGTAATAGGACATGCTTCGCTATTCTCATCCAGGGCATAGTAAGAGATCGCCACCAAGGTATCATCAACTATCTTGTGGTCAGGGACACTTCTCAGACACTTTGTGAACCGCTCTCATGTAATATTGATCGAATCACTAGGAAGTTGCTCAAACTTATTGATCTGATCTTTCAACTTGAGTTTCTTCGATCTCGAGAAGAACCTCTCTAAAAAGGCCTTCTGCAACTTAGCCCAACTGGCCATCAAACTTTGTAGGAGCTCAGATAGCCATGACACTATATTTCCTGATAGAGATAATGGGAAGACACGAAACTCAAAAATACCCATAGACAGATTCTGTGTTCATATTACGCTCTTTAGGCAAACACAACATTTTGTAGATGACTATGTGATCCTCTAGTGATAGGGCCCCAAACAACCTTTGATTTTGCAGCATTTAAAGCAACCCACTGGAAACCACGAACTTTCAGTCATCTGATACTGGCGGTAATAAAATGGCTCCAGTCACATCCATAGCCATAGGATTTAGCTAATATTGATTTCACTGATAATCTTTGGTATTTAAGTCCAGTGGTTGTGGATGAATTTCCTCAAGAGGAGGTGGGTTGTCATCATCCTCATTCTCATTCTACTTTTGATTTAGAGCTTTGTTAATCATGTTGTTTGTGTTATCTTGCACCATTCTTCTTAATTTTCTCTAAATCTCTACGTCAAACTTAGTCAAGGGAATGCCTCGACCTAGCCTGTTGGGTATACTCTACACCTGCACGCTGAAACAAAACAAAAACAACAAAAATGTAAAATGAGGGAAATAAGGTTTAATTCTAAAACTACTCAACCGAGCAACGATGCCAAAATCTTGATGTTGCCCTAGGTACACCTCCTTTTTGAAGGCTAAAGGGTTCATTGTCAAGATATATAATCGAACAAAGTTAATGGTAGAACTCATAGGAAATATGGTAGGCTTAGAAGAATTTAAAGGAATTCTGGTGGATTAACCTACTTATATCCCCAAAAGGGGCGAGGGGGGGAGGGGTTGTAACAACCATGAAAAGTAATCCTAAACTAAGAGAGATGTGAAATCAGTATGAAAAGTAGCTAGGATATTGTGTTCCCCATGACTTCCTAACTTGGTATTACCGGATAATCGAATTCTTCCCCAGTGTGTAGCACGCAGAATAGTAAGTTAAGTTTACCAAACCCTTTGATCTAGGCGAGAGGCAAATTTCACTCTGTGATTTAATCCATTCCCGCAAAGTGACATGACCAACCCTTACTTATTGTCCTAGTACAACCTCCCGTTGATCTAGTTTGGTTAATTAGACAAGAAGCATCAATCGAATCTTGTTAATTAATGTCTTTTCCTATTCATTATTACCTTGATCTAGCTAGTCACACTAAGCAAGTTCTAATGTTGGCCACCGTTAAAAAGCATTTGAACTAAAGAGAATTAATTAATACATGTATGCATACGTTTTAGGAATTATAAATTATCTTGTTTTACCTTGTTAGTTCTTCATAGTTCCTACAACCTCAGTTGTGGATTTACTAACTCATTATTAGTGTAGATGAAAGAATCATGAATTTGAATGACATAATTGAGCACTTTCATATTAGAATTAAGAGTAATAAATCCAAGCTCTTCAGCAAGAATCACAAGATTAAATTAAAAGCACAAAATAATATTTCACAAGTGTTTCTCTCAATCTCTCTACTGTTACGTAGCATTCCATCTAAAGAATAACCTAAAAGACCTACTTATAGCTATTGAAATACAAAACTAAAACGAAATAGGAACTAGGTCACCAGGTTCTACGGGAACTTCTATGGGTCGTATAAGGTTTTATGGTCCGTATTTGGGGATTCGTGGATTTCATCTTCAATTCTAGGGTTGACTTTTATGACACTTATCTTTGAGTCGTATAAAGTTCTACGAGCCATAAAGGGTTTCTTCTGCTAGCTTTCCATCAACTCCCAGTTTCTTATCCTTAGGGAAAGACACCAAGTCTACGGCTCATCTACATATTTGTATACTTAACTTCAGAAATCACCCTTCATTGGAATTATGTACAAAACTAGCTCTATAACTTGTGGAATTTTTCACGGCTGGTAAAGGGTCTCATGAAACCTCAGTTTCTGCACACTTAGCCCAAATATCAAGCCAACTCTATAATCCTGCTAAATAAACACAAAAACACATCAAGCCTACTAACATCGCTTCGAGAATACACAAAATTCTAAGTTTTAAGCATCAAAAGTGTTGTATTTTGACAGCACATCACAAGCATGATTCAAGTAGGTTTTTTTAAAGTATTAGTTTGATTTCGTATGAACACCTATTGATGTTTGGTATTATGAACAACTTTATAATGCTTACACTATGCATTCCATGATATCTTGAAAAGCTATTAAAGGTTATGGAATTTTTTGTATGGATTTCATGATACCCAAATTGGGGGTTTTACTATATTGCTGGTGGGTTGATTTGAATGGTTCCTAAATGACTTTGTGTTACTCTTCTCATATTTTATACTCTTGAATTGCATAATTTCAAGCTCATATGCATATTCCCACCATGTTTTGACTAAAGTTATGTTACATGCTTCTTATGATGATGAAAGTCTTATGGCAAGATATGCAAGTTATGAATGATGTGAATGTTGAAGGGCTAGAAAGCATGCTATGAGTTCATGAGAATGTTATGAAAGTTATGAATGATATGAAACCCTTTCTTTGAAGTTATGAAGCTTTGGTTTTGTTGAGCTACTCTATGATGATATTATGATATTATGAGATTATTCATATTATGATTATGATTATGACTTAATATTAAGTGTGATTGTTGATCTAGTACCAAGTGTCCCTAAACTTTGTGGCACCAAAGGATTTTATTATTGGCTCCCTAAATGGGCTTGCACCAAATGGAAAAGGCCATGCCGTAAGGTAAGGATATTTTTTAACAAAAAGGCTATTATACATGGTAAAGACATCTTCTGATACCTACTGTTAAGGAGATGTCATAAGGTAAGAACATTTGGTACACTCTCAAAAAAGGTGATGCGATAATGTGAGGGTATAGTTTACCTTAGTAAAGTAATCCACTCCTTTTCCACTATGGAGTAAACATCGTCATTTCATGTAGCAGCTCTCGCAGTCTTACATGTCAGTTATGGTTCCTTCCTATATATGTATGATACGTTATGTCATTTTGTTATCTTCCATGCATGTTTTGACTAACACATTGATCATTCATGTCATATTGAGCTTATATCTACTGTATATGGTTGTGCATCTTATCTAATTGTTGATTTTATTTTCTTGTTGCATTGTGCCCATCATGCTTAGTACATTCCAAGTACTAGTGCATACTTTTTGCCTCATGATCAAACCATGTAGGGACTGGAGCTCCTATTCATCCACCTTCATATGGCTAGTTGTTTGCTTAAAGATTTCCTATTGACGAGTCCTCCATTCTGGGGACAACAACCACTTTCTATCTTACTTATGTTGAGGCTTATTTATTTTTGTTATCTATTTTAGAAGGTGAGCTTGGAAGATGTCTTGGCCCCCATTTCACTCATGCTTGGATGTGTTTTTGGATAATGTGAACTGCTTGATCCTTATGATACTTATGTATTTATTGAGATTTCCTTTAGCCTTTTTCCCTTATTTTTTCTTGCTTGATGATGATTGAAAATGATGTACTTCCTATGTCCTTAACCCTATAGCTTGAGTTCTATTAACCCTCCCTTTACACTATGTTGTGATTGAATGGTGGAAATTCCTATTTCCTTTCTACCCCCATAGCTTAAGACCAAAGCCCCAATTTTCCTTAGTATTGAATTGTTTTATTTATGCTTTATGCTTTGCATCCATGGATGTGCTTACGTATGTTATATGGCTTGTTTATGGTACCTTTGAGTTCTCTATTTTCCATGTCACAGCTTGGCCCGAGGTATGAGTCATGACAATGGGAGTGTCTTCAGAAGAGAAAGCAAAGTTAGCTTCTTACCAGTTGAAATAAGTGACCTAAGTGTGGTACACTCAATGGTTGACTGGAAGCGCTATGGTTGATGGAGTTGGTAGGGAAGAGTTCAACTTTGCTTTCCTAGATCAGTTCTTTCTTCTTGAACTTAGAGAGGCAAAACTGATAGAGTTTATCAACTTCAAATAGGGTTGAATGCATGTGATGGAATGTCCTCAAGTTTACAAAACTCTCCAAGTGTTCTCCTACACTAATAGCTAACCCCAGTGCAAGAATGCACAAATGTATCTTAGGGATTTCTGACTTGGCTATACAAAATATGATCCAGCTATGCTTATTTAGAAGATGGACATTTAGAGTCATGAAATATGCTAGAAAGATTGAAAGGGAAAAGCTGAAAGAGAGGTGAATGAAGGATTATAAGAGAGCCCATTATGATTGTGGGTTCACAAACTCTAGAAGTGGTGGTGGTAATGGTTGTTTCTAACAAGGCCAAGGATTGAATCCGAGGGCTGCCAATTATAGAGTGCCTCCTCTCAAGGCACAGGTTGAGGTGGGCCAACTTATCCTAGGTGTGAAAGGTGTCGAAAGAAGCACCTAGGTAGATGTTTGAGGGATGCGGCTGCTTGCTTTTGGTATGGAAAGACAGGCCACAATGTTGTTGATTGACCTAATGCTCCTAAGAAGGGTCAAGGCCAATGTTTGTAGGTGATCAAGGTCAGCTAAAGGCTAAAAAAGTTGGTGTTCCTCAGTTGAACATATTTTGTGCCTTTCATGCTAGGCAAGAGATAGAGGAGACTCCCAATGTTGTGATTGGTATTTTAATACATATCCTTTGCTTGATCGGAGTGCAAATTTATTTTTTGTAACACCTCTCTTGGGTTGTTAAGTTTGGTTTGAGTCCTAAAATTCTGAGGGATACATTTCTCAGTTTACACTCCCATGGGTGCGTCTATTGCTACTCACAGAGTTTATCGGGGTGGTCCTATTTTAGTCTTACATAAAGTCCTTTCATATGATCATTTAAAACTTGAGATGTTTCATTTTAATATTATTCTTGGGATGGTTTGGTTGCATGCTTCATATGCCTTTATAGATTGTGGAACTTAAAAAGTCAAGTTTTAGTTTCTAAATAAGCCTATTCTTGAGTGGGAGGGTAGTGACTCTGCTTTCAAGATTTAATTTATCTCTTATCTCAAACCTCGAGAACTAATTTCTAAGGGATGTACCTATCATATAGTTAGGGTTCGGGATGCTGAGTCTGATTATACTTTTGAGTTAGTTCTCATGGTTAATAAGTTTCTGGATATCTTTCTCTATTATTTGCCTGATATTCCTCCCGAATGGGAAGTGCACTTTGGCATAGATCTCCTTCCTGATACTCACCCTATTTTTGTTCCCCCTTATGCGTTGGCTCCAGCTGAATTGAAGGAGTTGAAACACCAGTTAAAGGATTTGTTGAAGAAGGGCTTTATCAGGAAAAGTATATCACCTTGGGGTGCTCCTATGTTATTTGTGAAAAAAAAGAACCGATCACTTCAAATGTGTGTAGTCTACCAGAAATTGAATAAGGTAGCCATCAAGAATAAATATCCATTACCTAGGATTGACAACTTATTTGACAAGCATGTCCTATAAATATACATTACCTGTGATCAACCGTTTTTTGATTTCTCTCTAATTTTTTTAATTTTTTTTAATGTGTAGGAAAATGTGAGAGATCAAATTTGAATGGTGGCCACAAGTCAATTGGATTTATTGAAGTGAATAGGAAAAGTTTTCAAACTATTTTTAGAGTTTAAATACATTTGATTTTGTGGAATTCATTCTAGTATGTACATCTTTAAAATATTGTCTTATAAGAATTTGTAGTATAAGATATTATTATTTGAAGTGTATTGCAAATCTATTCATCTAATTATTTGTACGCAAAATTAGTGCTTGAGATAATTTATAAATTATGCGTAGTGTAATTAGTATATACAAAAATATAAATTTTTGCATATAAAGTTTTTTTAGTCAATATTGCAACACTTCAAGATTGTAGCCATAGGGACGTCAATTATGGCATAGACATTAGCAAAGGATACACTTTAAAGTGTTGCTTTAGAGATGTTATAAACAACTATGCTTCAAAACCATAGCCAATAAGTACGAAAAGGCCACGCTTAAAATGTAGTTGTATGAAGTAAAAGTGTTGTTATATGAGGTATTACAAAGCATTGCTTTTGTATCTTATGGGCAGCACTTTTAAAGTATAGATGACGAGGCAACACTTAAAATGTGTGCCCTAAAGTCAAAGGTTACGCCTCTTTAGGCCACCCCTGTAAAAGCGTTGCCTAAAGCCAAAAAATGTGGCCTTTAGTCAAAGACACTTAGTCAGGGTGGTTAAAACCCAAAAATGTTGTAGTGTCTCATAGCAGGAGGTAACAGGTACTTGAAGTACCTTACTCACCACGCGAACTTCAAAAACAACTCAAACATGAATAAAACAACATCGAAGCAAGTTCACAACATTCATATATTTGGCATAATTCAACCCGTACCCCTCAAAATTGTATCATCATAAACCTCTAGCCCAACCATAATGACATATCCATGAACATGCATTCGAATCAACCTTTCCCAATTCATTCATACTTGTCCTAATGTAACCATCCCCAATTTATAAAACAATCATTCAATCACCATTAAATGAATTTAGGAAATGGTTCAACAAGTGTAACAAGGAATAATCAATCCAATATTCCAACAACATTATTCGAACCAAAACATTATCATGCTACCATGGCTTTGCAAATCAACAACAACCACAACCTAATCCTACTCAATTGATCAGCAACAACTATAATAGCATGAACAACTTATTATACCAACACAGATGAATCCTTAACCTAGCTCTAACACAATGCATTCTATTCAAAACACTCAAAATTCCTTATCAATTTCTTCGCACCAACAAAGATATGCCTTGGTAACAATCAAAACATCACACTCATTCAATCAATTCAAAGTGGAGTCAATTTTTGGGAGTTAAGAAAACCAAGAGAGGTATCACAGGAAATGATAAACTAATATGAGAAAAATGAGAAGAAGGAAGTCCAAAACCTTAGCCATCGGTAGACTTGGCGAAAAAATGATTGTGTTGCCAGAAAAGTGATCTGAGTGATATGGAAAAGCAAGGATTTGGGGTGATTTACCTTGCTTAGGGTTGAAAATGGGATCAAAGTGATTTTAACTCCTATTTAACCCTTACCGGGTTAATTTTAAAAATTTACTAAGTCGGGTCTACGGAATCGCGGTTATGGGTCATAGCTTTGGCTATCGCCTATAGGTCTTGGTCTCATAGACCACTCAACACTTAGAAAAATATTAAAAACTTACCTGGGCACTATGAATACCATTCACAACTCGTAGCTTAGACTACGAGTCATAAAGTTAGCTCGTAGTGTGAGTGCCAACTTCAAGTGATCACTGTTAGCCTCTACGAAGCAGGACTATGAGTGATAGTGTAAACTATGCCTCATAGGCGTGATTGTAGAGACTGCTTCTAATCCAATTCTCTACAATTTTCCCACTTTGTTCAAAACCTACCCGATTTTCTCAAAATACACTACTATACCAACATACAATCAATCCCATGTCTGAATCAACCATATAAACACAATCAAAATGCTACATAAAAAAAAAATTCACAATTTACCAATAAAATAAAAAATAAACAAAAGCATTAAAAGCTCTTGGGTTTTCTGCCAAGTAGCGCCTTATTTAATGTCACACGCGAGTTAGTCATCTAGAGTGACCAAAATTCCTCAACAACCCATACATCACTTTTGAGTTCATCTGTGTGCTTCATAGACTGACGGATGTCAAAAATCACTTCTGCATTATATACCTTAAACCAAAGTTGACCCGAATTCATATTCACCAGGGCTCTCCCTGTTGTGAAAAACGGTCTTCCAAAAATAATAGGCACTTCAAAATAAACCTCACTATCATGAATTACAAAATTCATCGGGAATATGAACTTATCCATTTTAACTCACAATTACGAGTCATAGCTTAGGCTACCGCCCATAGGTCTTGGTCTCATAGACCACTCAAAACTTAGAAAAATATTAAAAACTTACTTGGGCACTACGAATGCCATTCACGACTCGTAGCTTAGACAACGAGTCGTAAAGTTAGCTCGTAGTGTGGGTGCCAACTTCAAGTGATCACTGTTAGCCTCTACGAAGCAGGACTACGAGTCATAGTGTAAACTACACCTCATAGGCATGATCGTAGAGACTACTTGTAATGCAACTCTCTACAATTTTTCCACTTTGTTCAAAACCTACCCAATTTTCTAAAAATACACTGTTATACCAACATACAAGCAATCCCATGTCTAAATCAACCATATAAACACAATCAAAATGCTACCTAAAAATTCACAAATTACCAATAAAATCAAAAATAAACAAAAGCATTGAAAGCTCTTGGGTTTTCTGCCAAGTAGCTCCTTATTTAATGTCGCACACGAGTTAGTCATCTAGAGTGACCAAAATTCCTCAACAACACATACTTCACTTTTGAGTTCATCTGGGTGCTTCATAGACTGGCGGATGTCAAAAATCACTTCATTATTATTTACCTTAAACCAAAGTTGACCCGAATTCATATCTACCAGGGCTCTCCCTGTTGCGAAAAATGGTCTTCCAAAAATAATAAGGACTTCAAAATCAATGTCACTATCAAGAATTACAAAATTCGTCGGGAATATGAACTTATCCGTTTTGACTCGCGATTACGGGTCGTAGCTTGGGCCACCGCCCATAGGTCCTGGTCTCATAGATCACTCAACACTTAGGAAAATATTGAAAACTTACCTAGGAACTATGAATGCCATTCATGAATCGTAGCTCAGACTACGAGTCATAAAGTTAGATACTAGTGACAGTGCCAACTTCAAGTGATCATTGTTAGCCTCTACGAGGCAGGACTACGAGTCGTAGTGTAAACTAAGCCTCATAGGCATGATCTTAAAGACTGCTTCTAATGAATTCTCTACAATTTTCCCACTTTGTTCAAAACCTACCAAATTTTCTCAAAATATATTGTCATACCAACATATAACCAATCCCATGTCTGCATCAACCATATAAACACAATCAAAATGCTACCTAAAAATTCACAAATTACCAATAAAATAAAAAATAAACAAAAGCATTGAAAGCTCTTGGGTTTTCTTCTAAGTAGCGCCTTATTTAATGTCGCCCACGAGTTAGTCATCTAGAGTGACCAAAATTCCTCAACAACCCATACTTCACTTTTGAGTTCATCTGGGTGCTTCATAGACTGGCGGATGTCAAAAATCACTTCTGCATCATGTACCTTAAACCTCAGTTGACCCGAATTCAGATCCACCAGGGCTCTCCCTGTTGTGAAAAATGGTTTTCCAAAAATAATAAGGACTTCAAATTCAACCTCACTATCAAGAATTACAAAATTCGTCGGGAATATGAACTTATCCGTTTTGACTAGCGATTACGGGTCGTAGCTTGGGCCAACGCCCATAGGTCCTGGTCTCATAGATCACTCAACACTTAGGAAAATATTGAAAACTTACCTAGGCACTATGAATGCCATTCATGAATCATAGCTTAGAGTACGAGTCACAAAGTTAGCTCCTAGTAACAGTGCCAACTTCAAGTGATCTCTGTTAGCCTCTACGAGACAGGACTACGAGTCGTAGTGTAAACTAAGCCTTATAGGCATGATCTTAAAGACTGCTTCTAATGCAATTCTCTACAATTTTCCCACTTTGTTCAAAACCTACCCAATTTTCTCAAAATATACTATCATACAAACATATAACCAATCCCATGTCTGAATCAACCATATAAACACAATCAAAATGCTACCTAAAAATTCACAAATTACCAATAAAATCAAAAATAGACAAAAGCATTGAAAGCTCTTGGGTTTTCTTCTAAGTAGCGCATTATTTAATGTCGCGCACGAGTTAGTCATCTAGAGTGACCAAAATTCCTCAACAACCCATACTTCACTTTTGAGTTCATCTGGGTGCTTCATAGACTGGCGGATGTCAAAAATCATTTCTGCATCATTTACTTTAAACCTAAGTTGACCCGAATTAATATCCACCAGGGCTCTCCCTGTTACGAAAAATGGTCTTCCAAAAATAATAAGGACTTCAAAATCAACCTCACTGTCAAGAATTACAAAATTCGTCGAGAAGATGAACTTATCCATTTTGACTCGTATATCATAGAGTATTCCCTCCAACCTCTTGATTGTCCTATTCGCCATTATTAATCTCATTCTTGTTGGCGAAGGTGAACCCAAACCAAGCTTTTTAAATACGACAGGAGGTATCAAATTTATACTTGCTCCCAAATTACACAACGCTCTTAAAAACTCAACAGCACAGATGGTGCAAGGGATGGTAAATACACCGGGATCCTCCTTTTTTTAGACTAAAGATTTGGTGGTAATGGCACTACAATGTTGGAGCTCTTGTGATACTCTTGGCTCATTGTGCATTTTTTCATCACCAAATCCATCATATATTTAGCATACAGAGCCATCTTCTCTGATGCTTCAATATGGGGAATGTTGATGGAAAATTGTTTTACCATGGAGAGGAAGTGTTTGAACTTATCATCCTCCTCATTTTGCTTGAGCCTTTGGGAAAGAGGAGGAGAAGGTCTTGGGATAGTCGTGTTCTTTTCTTGCTCTTTCACCAGTTCACCTCTCACCCCATTGTTGACCAAGCCTTCTTCCTCAACCTCAACTTTGTCATCAACATTTTTTTCACGATACTCATCAATACCCACCGACATTGGAGGGTCAATGGTAGTCTTTCCAATCCTCATCATAATTGCCATGCAATGTCCCTCATTCTGAGGAATTTGAACTATATTGCTAGGCAAAGTACCCTTTTGACATTGATTCAATTTGAGGGACTAATGTGCTGTCAAAATATAACATATTGGATACCTAATTGAAGGAATTTTATGAGTTCTTAATGAGACTTTTTATGGTTTTTATGTGTTTATATGTTGTTTTTGCAGAAAAGGTAGGTTGACATGATTTTGGAGAAACATTGCAGATTTTGCTGAAGCATAAGACATATGAGCTTATCTACAAGTCATAGCCCAAGCTACGAGTCATCTTGTGATCTCGTAGCCAGAAGCGGAGAGCAAAAATCTGAAATCTACTAAGTGGAGGTCAGCCCTACGAGGCCACCCTACGAGTCGCAGGTCTCATTACTACTCGTATAGGTGGACTCGTAGCAGGAAACAGTGAGCTGAAACTTTGGACCAAAAACTAAAGACCTAGACTGTGAGAGGAGCATACGAGTCATAGCCCAAGTAATGACTCGTACCAGTAGGTCATACCAGTTGAGTTCAAAATGGCAAGAATCTGATCTGAGACCCCGATTATGACTCAAAGGTCACCCTATGAGGCATGCCTACGAGATGAACTAGATGCCAGCTATTTTTTCTATGTCATTTTTAGGGTAAATTTATAAACACTATATATATTTTAAGTTAAGGTTTTATTGGGATTCCAGATATCGAACATCACCATTCAATTTTCTCTCAAGAATATTTTAGGGTTCTAGCTTAGATTTTTATTTTCAATTAGTAAATCCAATTTTGGGGAGTCCGAATCTCATATTGTATTCATTCTTAATATATCAAGCTTGTAGTTTGCAACTTGTGGTATGTTTACTCTTCATTATTTTGGGTAAAATTCTCAACTATGTCTTGTATTTACGCTTTTGTTGATTTTGCCTTAGCCAAGAGTAGCTAAGAACCCACAACTTAGGGTTGTGGGAATCATGGATAGTTTACTTGAGATGACCTAGGCTTATTGCATTTCTATTATTGGGATTTTGCATGTATTATCTATTTCCCTTCATTTTAATTGTTATTTGATGGTGGCCAACACCAAAACCCCTACTATGATGATCTCAACCAAGTTAGTAATGAATAGGAAAAGGGACGTAGATTACAAGATTCGATTGATGTGTTTTCATCTAATCAACCAAACCTTACCAAGGGGAGATTGAATGGGATGATAGGTAATGGTTAGTTGGCACACCATGCTAGCTGACCAAGCGCCACGGTAAAATTCGACCTTCACCTTCACAAGAGGGATGGAGAACCTAAGTTACCGTCCTGTAGTTATGTTGTCTAGGGTAATTGAGTTAACGAACCATGGGGAACATGATTCAAAAGTTGTCCCTAAAATTGAGTGTTTTCTTGTGTCGTAGTATAGTGTTTATTTTTGTTCTTGAATCACAAACTCCTCCCTTATTTAAAGATTTTAATTATAGATACTCAATATGGTTGATAGTGAAATCTTATAGTCAAACCCTATATTCCTTGTGGATTCTATCCCAACCTTCATTTAGGTTAATTGCTGACAGCGACCACTTTTTTATTGGAGTGTGAACATCATCAAAAATTATGGCGCTGTTGTCGGGGAATACGGCTAGGTTTTGACTTGATTTCACTATTACTTGGTTCATGTGTTAATTTCTAATGTTTCTAGTATTTTAATTTTGTTTTTGTTTTTATTGTATGATTTTAATTGTAGGGTGTACTAAGATTGTACGCCCAACCCAAGGAGCCAAAGCACTCCCTTAGCTCCGATCAATTTGGAGGTCCATCAAATCTTTAGAAGAATGGCTCAAGTGAACAAGGAAGTGACAATTGAAGAAGATATGAATATGAATAATGATATGAGGGGACAAGATAATCCACCATCGAGGGATGATAGGCCTCAACTTAGGGGCTTTAATGAGAAAACTTATGGATGGAATTAGTATCGTTTGAACCCTATGGCCATGGACATTACTGGTGATATAGTGTTGCCCCAATTATCGGCAGATGCTAACTTCTCGGTGTCAAGTCGATTACTTCAAATGCTCCAAAATCGTGGGTTATTCACAGGGCTACCTTTAGAGGATCCTCATCGTCATCTCTATAATGTGGGTTTTTTTGCAAGAGTGTCATGGGGACACAAAATCTTTCTCTTGATGCCATTGGTTTGAGGGTACTTCAATTGTCACTGACTGAGAATGCAGTTGTGTGGTTGTCTGAACTTTCGCCGGGTACAATAACAAGTTGGGCAAAACTTCAGAGAGTGTTTCTTGAAAGATATTTCCCAAGATCAAAGAAGTTAAAGCTCAAAGATCAAATTAACAACTTTGAGAAATTGCCAGGTGATTCTATTAGTACCATATAGGAGAGGTTTACCAAGTGTTTGAGGATGGTCCTCGATCACAAAATTATAGACAATCCCTTGGTTGAGATTTTCTATCGGGCACTTGATGAGACTAGTCAAGCATGTGCAGACACAATCATGGGAGGCATGTTTTTTGACCAGCCTTTTGCATTGATAGCCGAAAGCATAGAGCAAGTGGTAAAAACCAACAGAGCAAGGGGTCAATGAGAGCAAGGTGCAATGAAGATTTCTTGTGCGGTCAACACCAACAATGAGCAAGCAAAGGTCAATGAAGAGATTATGGAGCAACTTGCTCAACTTCACACGAGTATGAACTTGGTCTTGAAGCAAAATCTAGCAAGTATGAATGTGGTAACTCACAAAACTCCTAAGGCTCCTATCTATGAATATCCATTCCTTGATAAAGATACTTGTTTTATGAGTAATCAAGCGGTGGGTTTCCGGAATAACCTCCAAGGGCCCAACTTGGACTATTGGAGGCAAGTTTCTGGGAATCAAGGTCAGAACTACAGTCGTGATGGTGCTTATAGAGATAACTGAGGTAGTTACCATGAAAGGGAAGGGTGTTGGATACCGAGTGGGGTAGAAGAGATTGCTATAGGAAAGATCCTTATGTGTCGCCCCACAACCGTTATGTCGTACCAAGCACTTTGAGGATTGAAGAGATGTTTGAAAAGTTATTGAAGAGATATGATCACCAAGATTCGACCTTAAAAGGAATCAAAGCGCATATCTCAAGTATTACCTAAAAATAGAGTCTCACTCGGTGGCGATTAAGCAACTTGAACAACAATTTGGGCAAGTTTTTTTGCGATTGAACCAACATCAAAAGGGCACCATACAAAGTAACACAATTCAAAATCCTAAAAATGAAGGGCATTGCATGGCAGTCATGACTTGGAGTGGCAAAAGAACTATTGATCCCCCCCCCATGCTGGTGATTATGGATGAAGTTGATGAGAAGGGTAATAGTGGTGAAGTTATTGCTGAGGGAGAAGGTCCGGAGATTGTTAGGAGGCAAAGAGAAGAGGCAAGGGAGCACGAAAAATTTGAAGGCAATTCCTAAGACTCCTCCTCCTTTCCCTCAGAGGCTTAAGAGAAAGGAAGATAATGGCAATTTCAAACACTTTCTCTCAATGTTGAAGCAATTATCAATCAACATTCCCCTTCTAGAAGCTTTGGAGAAGATGCCCAGGTACACCAAGTATATGAAGGATTTGGTAACAAAGAAACATATTTTGAGCCAAGACCTCTAATAATGTAGTGCGATCATGACCTAGTGTATTATTCAAAAATTAGACGACCTCAGTGTATTCACTATCCCTTGCACTATTGGTGATATGGAATTCGCAAGAGAATTATGTGACTTAGGAGCAAGCATCAATCTAATGCCTCTTATAGCATTTACAAAACTTGGGCTCGCTACTCCTACCTCGACAAGAATGCAATTGCTCATGGTAGATCAAACAATCAAAAAGCCAGAGGGAATACTTCTTGATGTGCCGATTAGAGTTGATAAATTTATCTTTCCCACGGACTTTGTGATCCTTGATTTTGAGGTTGAATTCGACGTACCCATTAATTTGGGAAGACCATTTCTGGCCACCGGGAGAGCTTTGGTGGATATGGATTCGGGTCAACTTAGGTTCAGGGTCAAAGATGCAGAGATTATGTTCGACATCTGCCAGTCAATGAAACATCTAGATGAATTGAAGAGTGAGGTTTAGATCCTTGATGATTGCTAATAATGGATGATGACTAAGTCGAGCCACGACGTTAAATAAGGTGCTTCTTGGGAGACAACCAAAGTATCTTTGATAATTGTTGGTTTGTTTTAAGTGTGTTTGGTTATTGAAATTCTTAGGTAGTATAGTGTTTGTTTGTTTTAAGTTGAAAGACATTGATGTAGTTGTAATAGTTTGAAGATTGTTGGGTTGTGAGATTTGGTCTGCAGGTGGAAATTAAACTGAAGATATGAGAAAATAGCATTTGAAGCAGGCTCTACAAGTAGGCCTATGAGTCGTAGTCTCCCTAATGACATGTATCATGCCTTGTAGAAGGGAACAGTCAGCATTAAAAGTTGGCACATACACGACAATCCAACCATACAATTCGTAGGGTCTATTATGAGTCGTAAGTGGGGTTTCTAGTAGCCAGGTATGCATTTTAAATTTTTCTAAGTTGAGGCCTAATAAGAGACTAGGACCTATGAGTCATATGATACACTACAACTCGTAGTCTGGATCTCGTAGCCCCAATCTACAACTTTTTAAAATTTTGACCCGATTAAGTATAAAAGGAGTCAAAATAAATTTTGACCTCCAAAATCATTTCCACAAGCCCTAAGTGATTGAAAATCCCCAACTATTTTCCCCCTTTCACTATTCCAATCAAATTTGTCCACCTATATCATTTTTCGGTGACTACTCTGGCAAGGATACTATTTTCTAGGGTTTTTGACATCTTTTTTCTCTCTACTTTTCATCGGTTTGTTTCTTCTCTCATCGGGTAAGCTTCATGATTAGTTTGAGTGCACTATTTTGATGATATTTATTCTTGAGATGATTAGGTTGTTGTCTTTGTAATGAGGAGTCGTAGCCATGGATGATGTTTGTGCCTAGAAAAGAAATGTAGGGTTTGAGTGCCTTGAAAATATTGCTTTGAGTTGTGCCTTGTTCAGAAATCTTTTGTGGGTGGTTGTAACTATGAAAGTGATGGTTACATGAGTATGATACTTAATCATTTTTTATTCTTGAGAAAATTATTGTTGGAACAGGATATTGGAAAATAGGGGTGTGTATAATATGCCACATCTTGTTAACCTTTACCTGAAAGTGTATAAATTCTCCTTGCATCTCTACAGAATGTTTTGTTGATGCTGAGTGTGATTTTTGAGATGAAATTGCTTTTGGTTTTGCTTGATGTAATATGGGATTGACTTTGATTGGTGAGAGTCATTGTTGTTTAGGGTTAACATTCTTAGATGTTGAGTTTCTGTATGTAACTGCATTGGTGCTATAAAGTTTGCTTCGATACTATTTAATTATTGCTTTGATCCATCAATTGTTCTTATGGAAAGGTTGTAGGCATCATAGATATGATCTGTTTTCTGCTACAAGGACCCATTACGACTTGTAGGATCATTCAACGAGTCGTTGTGGTCCCTCATAGAAGGCAACAGTCACTTGTGATCCCTTAACCCTTACCATACGAGACCCATATACAACTTTTAGTGTCATCTATGACTCGTAGTAAGGGATTTATAGTAGTTGCCTAATTGTAATTTGTACTCTACTCCCTACTGCGAGCCCAAACTATGACTCCTAGGTCATGCTACGAGTCATACCTGTGGCTCGTACCTATGAACAGAATGATATCTCTTTCAGGCACCTTATTGCTATGAGGCTAGTGTATACCTACATCTTGTACCTGCATACCTGCAACTGTATCAATGAATTTTTCTTTTGATTTCATTATTTAAGTGTCTATAATTTGTTCTTTGTTATTTGATCATTGTGTGGTCAAACAACTTGAAGTTCACATGTTGTCGCGTGGTTGGCTTGCAGGTATTATGCCTCCAAAGGACAAACGAGCAATCCAAACATTCCAACAGAGATTGGTGGATGAATCTACGAGGCTGAGAGATCTGAGGGGTCTTTAGGAGTTCACAGGGTCAGGATAGACCCCGAGGTTAATGTTCCTCAGACTCGGGCATGTACAGCTCAGGCACCCATGGAAATCAGCAGTTCCTCCCAGTCTGAAGAGGAGAAATAGGAAGGTGATGGAGACGGATCTAGGACCATCTTACCATAGATGACCCCCACACACTCGGGGTCAGAGTTAGAGTCTGAGAGTACCCCCCCAGACCCAACAGGAAGAAGTCCAATCACAGCCCCCAACTGACTGCAGATGGTGCGTTCCAAGAATGAAGGAGATAAATAACCAGGGTCTAGAGCCAAAGGGTCACGGAAAACCAATTTGACAATTCCATGAGAAGTCTAGGCTGATCGACTCTGGGTTGGATAGGGTGCTCAGGTTATATGCAGAGATAGAAAGACACGAACTATGATGGACTACACAATAAAATTAGGCAAGTATGCCTCTTACGTGATCCGTGAGTTTTATGTTGCTTATCTTGCTACACATCGCCGAGGGCTGTCAAAGAACAAGAAGCTGATCGAGCAGCCTAGGTTATGAGTGGTGCCAATTCGAGGTCAGAGAGTTCCTATTTCGGAGAAGACTATTCGACGGACTATGTTTGGGCCTACCTACAGAGTGCCTCAATCCACTACAGAATATGATGGTCGCATTGACAAAATGAGGAGAGTAGTGAGTGAGAAAGATGTTGGGGCTATAGCGAGATGCTACAGTGGATAGCCAGCCAGATATGCTAGGAGGGGTTCGAGCTGACATGGGTTACAAACCACACTGATCCAGTTGTGAAAGCCCACCTCTCTTTTCAGCCAAGTTCTGGTGGTCTATTATCTATTAGCATGTCCAACTTACTTTCATGGATAATATAATCACCTTGGATCAAGTTGTGTTATTAGCCAACATTCTAGCTGGGTCTGAGATAGTTTTGGCCTGGATTATCTTTGAGCTGATACACGAGTCCGCAGTCCAGACAAACACCTAACTGCCATTCCCTATTTAATCCATTGATTATGTAGTGCAGCAGGTGTTCCTATAGAGCCCACCGGGACCAACATATCGAGGCCACATGCAGTATGGATTCCATCCTGATAAAGGATGATGAGAACCTGGTGGTCCTACCTCGTGCAACTCCTTCGGCTATCCCAGATACAATCCCAATTGAGCCTTAGACTCAGGGTTTGACTGCAGCCTTTACTAGCACTACTCCAGCCACTATAGAGGCTACACCGGCTATTAAGATTGTGTCTACGCCATCCTCCAATACTCCAGCACCAACAACATCCACATTACAGGTTCATTCTCTTATTTCTTTTATTATTTTCTGGGCATTGGTGTACAGGGTGGCTACAACGGAGACCAGGCTATAGGCTTTAGTAGCATAGGTCAGACCTTGGGTCACCCAGACCATAAGGGACTCAGAGGAGAGGATAAAGGCATTCACCCGCGAGTTAGTTGATGAGAGAGTTAGAACAGTGGATGTTCGAGTCGATGCTTTCGAGGATAGAGTCTAGCGGAGGCTTGAGGATGCTAGGCCTACAGACACCAGCATAGTGACATGGAAGTTGTCCAAATTTAAGGTCGACTTAGTATATTGAGATAATTCTTTTGGTGGTCATAATATTGAAGCTGTAGGATTGTAAATACAACACATGACATGTAAATGATCACAAAAGACAACACCATACTGAAGGGAGTAGGTTACAAAAATAATGAAATGCATAGGAGGTAGAACAACACATGAACTTTGTTTAGTAGAACGAACTCGTGTATCCTGGTATCCAAGTGTGTATGCAGATTTGAAAGTGACTATGTGTGGGAGCATATGAACATGTGTAAGAGTTGAGACATGGTTAATAGTTGTATAGGAGCTGGTAAGTGCCTTTATGTGCCAAGGAGGGATCTATGTTTCATGCCAAATAATATGAAATCAAGTAGCCTTACATACTTCGCTGTATGACCTTGCTATAACCTCGAGATAACCTTACCTTCCTCCAAATACTTATCTACAACATAGTAGGTAATAAAACTAGAATCAACAACCAATGGATACATCTTGGTAGCCAATCTCATAAAAGAACAACATACGGACAACGAGCATATAATTGTAAATCCGACCGTATTCTTTCAACCTTTCTTCCCCTAATCACATTTTCTAAAACACATTCTCATATACATATCATGTGAAGCCTGTTTAAGTACCATCATAGTCTTACAACAGCCCACAAAGCACAACACACAACAATTACGCAATATATAAATAGGAAGCATAGCGTTACACCCCTTCACAACATTTTGACATCGACAATCCCGAATCTGTTTCAACTTTACCCAAACTGTACTCAACAAATCTATGCATAAAATATCCTTAAAACAGTCTTAGAATAGTACCAAAGTAGTTATGAAGGATGTGATGCAATAGCCTTCAATCCATCAGCCCACAAGTTTGTACTAAGAACACAATTGCGATATCCTATAAGAACTGACTTTTGCGGACAGTAAAAGTGGTACAACATCCTTTATACATCATTAAAGAAATAATAATCATTAATAATAATAGCATCCCTTAATAATCAATCCAACAAAAAAGAGAAAATCTTCCGAATAAATAAGAAAAAATATATAACAATCTTGGAACACATGCTGTCCAAAATTTTCAGCATATACCTAACCAACATAGTCTCTTGTTTTACATGAAGAAACCTTACTAACACACAACTATAATCACTTAACTTTACCTTAAAGGTGTAGGGCTTCTCCAAGGACCCTAAAAGCCTCTTGTGGCTGCTTGTAAAGTCAAGAAAGTGTTGAGAGAAAACTTGGAAGACAATATGATTTTTTTTGTTCAAGTTAGAATGGCTTACGGGAGCTATTTTAAAAACTTTTTAAAGGGGTACTTTGGCCAACCTACTAAGTCATTTATAGCCTTACTTTACTAAGTTGGTGATGCAGCTTCTTTCCCCTTTCACTTGGGTCTTATTGGATTCAAATTGGTTGGGCCTTGAATGCACGTTTTTCCCTTTTCTCCTTAGTTTTGGGCCCAATTGGTCAACTGGGTTGTAATGTACTTGGGCCCTTTTATTATTAATCTTGGGCTGAAAATATAGTTTATTTATGATGCTAAAACATGGGCTAAATTTACACCCTTAACACGGACTTATCCATAATTGGACTTGGACAAATTCAATGTCGAGCCTTGTCTTCGTCTAGCTAGCATGTTTACGCTAAGAAAGTAGGCGACTCACCTGCTAGCTTTCTAAGTCCTGCAAGCACCTTAATTCTCTCACTTCGTTTAGGGTCGTGATCTCCTGAATTTGATATAAAACTTATTTACACTCGACCCTCTTCAGCGTCAGACATATATATCGCCCTCTAATCTGAGATTCAAGCACATTTAAAAATGGGTGCTAATTTGATCAAACCATATCATATTTTATTTGTATAGTAGTAGTATTGTATATGTGGGGTATTACAGGTTAGCTGGGAAATTAAAAAAATGAATATATCATGTACTTGGGGAGGAAAAAGAAAAGAAAAGTGCCTTGAATTGAAGGAAATAGCAAAAATGAGTTCCAATATAAGGCAGCTGAAAAAAACAAAGAATGAAAGAACCCGGGGAAAGCTTGAAACATGAGAATAAGGGTGGATTTAGTGAAAATGGTCGGGTTATGAAGGTAAAAGTGTTGGTGAACATGGTTCAAGGATAGCTTTTCGTCACTACTTCATTAAATTCCATAACAAAGCCCCCTGAACCTATGCTACAAGCCATTAAGTCCTAAAGTGATCCAAATCCACTTTGTCGCCAAACCAGAAGTTGAGTACAGAGGCAAGCCTATGCCGTTAGTCATTTTGCATGAATTTCACTTGTGAGAGTAAGAATGCTTGCACTGTCCTTGAATTCTAAATGCCTTCTGAGAGAGTAAGAGGGACTTCTTATTTGCGAGGGCATTTGCACTACTTGATTAGCATAAGAGTATACCAGTGATTGTAGATGGTTGATGCTCCTTAGCTTATGTGTTTTGTTTTGCTTAGTAGCTTTGCAATCTTGTTTTGAAAATGAAAGTTGGCTACATAAATTAGAGTAAGTGATGTATATGCTATTAGTGTAGCTGCTATGTGTTTCGCATTGTCTGCATAGATTGAGTCGTCGCTTGAGGACAAACAACAATTCTAAGTTGAGGGTGTTGATGCTGTCAAAAGACAATACATTTGATGCCTAAAATAAGGAATTTAATGCATTCTTAATACTAATTTTTATGGTATTTATGTGTTTTTGTGTTGGTATTACAGGAAAGGTAGGTTGGCATGATTTTGGAGAAAAATTACAGATTTTGCTAAACCCAGGATATACGAGCTCACCTATGAGTCGTAGCCCAAGCTAGGAGTCGTAGGGTGATCTCAATGCAAGAAATAGAGACCAAATATCAGAAATCTGCTAAGTGGAGCTCAGCCTTACGAGGTCATCGTATGAGTTGTAGGTCTTGATACAACTCGTATAGGTTGGCTCGTAGCAGTAAACAAAGAGTTAAAAGTTTGGATAAAAAATTGGAGCCTAGACTATAATAGGAGCATATGAGTTACTGCCTAGGAAACGACTCATACCAGCGGGTCATACCAGTTGAGTCCAAAATGTCGAGAACCTATTACGAGACCTCGATTATGACTCGTAGGTCACCTTATGAGTTGCACCTGTGAGGCATACTATTGCCAACAATCTTTTTTATGTAGTTTTTAGGGTTATTTTGGAAATACTATAAATACTTTAAGTTAGGGCTTTTTATAAAAAGAGAGAAGATTCCAGATATTGAATATCACCTTTGAATATTCTCTCATGAATATTTTAGGGTTTTAGCTTAGATTTTTATTTTCTCTTGGAAAACCCACTTTTAGGGAGTACGAATCCCATATTGTATTCATTCTTAATATATCAAGCTTGTGGTTTGCAACTTGTGGTGCTATCACTCTTCATTGTTTTAGGTAAAACTCTCAACTATATCTTGTCTTTGCATTTTTGTTGGTTTTGCTTTAGCCATGATGGGTAGTTGACTTGAGATGACTTAGATTTATTGCATTTCTATTATTGTGGTTTTGCATGTATTGTTTATTTCCCTTCATTTTGGTTGTTATGTGGTGGTGGTCAACACCAAACCCCACCTACTATCATGATCCCGACCAAGGTAGTGATGAATCGGATAAGGGAAGTGGATGACATGATTCGATTGATGTGATCTCATCTAATCAACCAAACCCGACCAAGGGGAGGTTGAATGGGACAATAGGTAACGATTAGTTAGCACACCATGGTTGCCAACCAAGTGCCATGGTGAAATTCGACCTTAACCTTCATAAGAGAGCTGGGAGAACCTAAGTTACCATCCTACATGTGAATTTTCAATTGTAGTTATGTTGTCTAGGGTAATTGAGTCTACGAACCATGGGGAACACAATTCCCACGTTGTCCCCAATATTGAGTATTTTCTCGCGTCATAGTATACTATTTATTTTTGCTTTTGTTCTTGAATCATAACCACCCCATATTTAGAGATTCTAGTCATAGATACTCGTCATGATTGCTAGTGAATTCTTGTAGTCAAATGCTATATTCACTATGGATTCGACCCTAACCTTCGGTTAGGTTAATTCCTGACAACAACCGCTTTCTTATTGGAGTGTGAACATCATAATGGAGTGCCCTCTTGTTGGACTACTTGATCCCCTTGATCAATATGATCCCTTGATCAACATGACCACCTTAACTTTGAGGACGACCATCGTTGCCCTTGTTTCAAACATAAGGGCAATCAATAAGCTTATGGCCTACTCTCCCATACCCATAACACACATTTGAATCCTTTAAGCATTTATCGTGATGATGTTTTTCACATTTTTGTCATTTTGGAAAACTCACCCCACCATTGCCACCTTTAGTTTGGACCCTTCTTCTCCCTACCTTTGAGGCCACTGGGCAATCTCTCATCTTATGCCCAACACTGCCACACCAGAAATAACCCTCAACTTCCGCAAAACACGTCCCTTGATGTTACTTGCCACACCCTTGGCAAGTGAATAAAAGAATCCTTTTCTTCTTGTACTTGGGAATCGATAGACCAGTAGAAGAATAGGCTCCAGCAAATCAAGCCCTATTAGCCTCACTCTCCCTCCTCTTATCCCTTGATATCTCAGGAGCATCTACTTGTTGATTAAGTTGAGTGGTTAAAACCATGGTCAATAGCCATAAAGTATTATGAACATCTGTATTCGACATATCACCATTGGGAAGTTGGCCCCAAGTGTGAGATGGTCACAGTCTTGCCAATTATTCTTAGTAGCTTGAGGCATATTCTGAACCGTAATTTCAATATATCTCAAAATCCATACGTAATACCGGAAATTTGACTTCATATTCTTGTTCAGGGTGTAAAATTTAAGGGATAAAGGGTCTAACCTTGATTAGAGCAACCATATCAAAATTTGAAATTCCAAAAATGTGATTTCTAGAGAGCTTTTCGTGCCCCAGGAGCGACGTGCCAAGGGCATGCACCTATGTTTAATTTGGTCCAGTTTTGACTTTGGTCCAAGACTTGTAAGTCTTGGGGCTAAGTGTTCCCAAACGTGAAGATACCTATAGTTAGCCTTTTTTCACCCTCATAACATTCTAAAAATTCCCCAATATTTATTCAAACACTTAGCTAAATATTTTAATCTTAAACTCAAATATCAAAACCATTTCCGGATTCATAAGAATTGCACTCAAGCTTCAAGTCTCCATATTCAGTCTTCATCAAATTCATCTCCAAAGCTAAGGTATGTGGTTTTCTTTCATGAGTTACTTTCACCCATGATTCCCAAGCCTCTTTTTACCCTAATTTGTATGATTTAAAGACGATTTACTCGTGGGTCTTATTTATTATGAAAATCACTGCACACTATGTTGGACTTATGAAATTGTGACTGTTTTACTATATTTTGAGCTATGAATCCAAGATCTATTGTAAGATTTGACAAAGCGTTTTAATATTTATTGCTTGAGGGTGTTAAAAGTATCTATTGATGGTTTTACAATGAATTTATTATAATGATTTCACTCTTGAATTGCATAGTTTTACACTAGCACTACACACCCTCTAAGTGTTTAATAAAATGTCTGTTATGATTTCTTGAGGAATTGAAAGGCCTTTCAATGTCTTGTTAGTTGAATATATATATGATGATTAAATTATGACAGAATGATGATGAAAGGGAATGTATGTATATGATGATGAAAAGAGTTCATATATATGATTATCACTATAGTATTGGGGATAACCAATTCTAGCTCGGGGGCTTGTAGGCCTGGGTAACCTTATTGAGGGGTTAGTACCTATATTGCCTAATTAAGGGGGTGGCAGGCCCAGGTAACCTTGTTGGGGGTTTGTACCCATCAACCTTGTTAGAGGTTCCTACCCATCAACCTGTTGGGGAGTTTGTACTCCATTAACCCATTGGGGGGGGTTGTACTACATCAACCTTGTTGGGGTTTTGTACTCCATCAACCTCATGAAAGGGTTTGTACCTCATGCACCTATCCAGGGGGTGGTTGGCCTTGGCTTGCACTATAATGATCACTCCTTACACTCGTATTATGTTCTATATAATCATGGTTTTACTTCAAGAATCATTCATACATATGATGTTGTTAGTATTCTATCTATTGCTTATTATTATGCATTTTGCCAATGATGTCTATCTATTGTTACATTGAATCCTACATACTTAGTACATTCAAAGGTACTAACGCATACTCTATGCGTACATGATGTCACCATGTAGGAACTAGTGCACCGCTTGATCCTCCTCCTCCTCCATATGGCTAGTTTGATTGTGCTACAAGTTGTTAGTGAGTCCTCCACTTTGGGGACATTGCTTATGAACTCTTGCTATGTCTTAAGACTATATTTTTCGGTAAAGTATTGACTTTGAGGGTGAGCCCAGTTGCTTGTCTTGGCCCCCACTCTTATCTATGTAGTAGAAGTATTGTTGGACATGTTATGTATCTATGGTAATTGTCTTGACTCTCTTGTTTCATGATGTTATGATATGAAGGTTTATCCTTAGTCCCAATTTCGTTGCTTATGCTTATTTCTTAATGTCATTTTAATTGCTTCCGCGACCAAAGATGTGTAATGATATGCTATGAGGCTTGTTTGGGGTTCTTTCGAGTTCCCTATTTGCCGGCCACATCTAGGCCTTATGCTTGGTTCGTGACATATATGGTATCAGAGCTCTAGGTGTTCAGATCCTCGGAGTCCAACACATTACGTTGATTCAAGTCCTATTCATGATTGTGTTGTGCACCACAATTGTGAGAAGGAGGCTATGAGACTTTTTAGGAATTTTTTCCATTCTTCATGTTCTAAACCGTGCTATAGAGTTAAAGTAAGCTTTCCTCCCCTAAAGCTTTTTCTTTGCTATGCTAAATCATGCCTAAAACGAGAGGAAGATGAGCCCACACGCCGAAGGAGCTATCACGACCAAAACCTAGGGCCTAGACGTGTCATGGTGAATGGAGAACCCGAAGGAACTCCAAACAAGCCTCTTAACTTGTCATTATACATCATTAGTTATGGAAGCATACAAAAACATTAAAGAGCGAGAATAGGGGTAAAGGTTCTAAGGGAAAAACCTTTCACAATATCATAGTAAAAAGACAAAAGTTAAACTCTTATCATAGATACAAACATGTCCTACAACCACCTCTACTACATAGATAAGACCGGGGGCGAAGACAAAGCAACCGGGCTCACCCTCATAGTCAAATAGAACATAGAAAAGAGTGTATCAATGCATAACAAGAGAGAGAGAGTAGACTAAGGTCCTCGAAGTGGAAGACTCACCAACTAGCTTGAGTAGCACCAAACTAGCCATGCAGAGGAGGATGATCAACTTGGGCTTCGGTTCATACATGCTGATATCATGTAGGCAAGAGTATGTGTAAGTACATTTGAATGTACTAATTATGTAGGATGCAGTGCTATAATTTATAGGAATCATTATCAAAATGCATAATATTAATAAACAATCATAATATAACAATATGGCATGTATGATCAATGCTTAAGTAAAACATGCTTAAGTAACTCATGCTCATATAGGATAT